>JAPMNP010637430.1:0-11966 GCA_029874935.1 Atherina boyeri
TATTGCTTTAACATTTTACTTTTTTTCTCCCAAAAAAATTTCAAGATCTAGGTATAAGGATGGCATTCATAATTACTCTGCATTCAATCCGATTCCACTCAAATATAAATCCAATTGGTCAAACTTAAATTTAGAAAAGTGAACAAAATATTCCAGTCAAAATATTATATAACCAAGCCTTATATTTCAACCAAAACTGCAGCATCAGATTGTGTTTTTATGTGTAATGAGCACTGTAACTCAGCAGCACCTGGTGCATCTGTGAATCAAAGTCTCAGCAATGGTTTTCTGGAAGTTTGGAGTTCTGCAGTAAAACTGTGCTGTCGTGCACTCTTAACGTTTACCAGGCATGGTCATTTCCAGTCATTTAATTCTTAATCTTGGGCACATTTAGATGCGTTTGGCACCCGTCATAACAGTAATAGACAGTAATTATTTCTGAATGAGAGAGAGCTTTCTCTAGGGAGATGATCTCCCTGAAAACAAGAGCTTTACAAATGGTTAAATGAATGCAGACTATGGTTGCTTGGGTGAGCAACTTCATGTTTCTTAGCGTTTTTAAAAGCAACAAATGTATACATTTGGTTCAGCCCTGAACAAAAGTCAAACAAATGACTATAACCACCTTAGTTGTGATTATGCCATGAAGTGAAAGGTTAGTGTAGGCTGCAGAAAGAGGTTGGTTGGGGCTGTTGGTGGCTAGCAGCCACTCCCCAGGCTGGACATTCAGCCCAGCTCCTGGCTGATGCTGGCCAATGGTAGCTAATGAAAAGCACCTGCATGTTTGGTCTGGTAGGGAGCCGAACGGCTAAGCAGCTGATGCTTGCAAGGAAATTGGCCCGATCACCACTGGCTGCTTTCACCGTCTTGCTGGCTCAGCTCTGTCCAAGTGGAAAGCAACTAACGGTAAGCACCTGCTCGTTCAGTCTGAGAAGTGGCCACTGGCTGCTGCTGTCCTCCATCTGGCTTTTCTCATGGCTTGTGCCATCTTTTCATTTCATCTATTCCTCACAGCAAATTCTACATAGCATTATAGTCCCACCCTGGCAGGAGTTTCTCCTCGTAGAAGAAAAACTTCTACTTTTAAAATGGTTGTGGTGGACAAGGTGCAAGCTCTAGTGGGGGAACATGGTCTAGAAAGTTGGATCATTCTAGGAAATTCAAGATCTATGAAATGACAGTGGCCAGTTTACTGAAAAAAAAGTCTCAGAAGCAAGTATTTAAGACTACTAAATAAACTGCATAAAAACACCTAAACATATCAATTTTTCTTTTTTTTTTCTTCTTTTTTTTTGTTTCTCTTTGGGTGATGTTTAAGTTGATAATACATTGTTCTAACACTGCACATAAATCAGAAAACAGAAAAACATGGGAATATGAGCTGCCACACATACAAGCCTCCTCACAACCATCAGTAGATTCTTGGTCAATGTTTTACAGAAAACAGGTATACCTTAGGGAAATAAAAAACTAATGATTGCCAGGGAGGTGTAATAAGACACTTCACATCAATTTCCTTCATAATAGGGAGAGACAATCCATCAAAACACGTATTTTTTGCACAGAAAAGAAAAACAAAAAACAAAGGGTCTGTATTGATTTTTAGAGTGGAGTGTGTTTTGGCCGTAAGGGACCATTTAATGAGTCTACAAGCAGAGTTCCAAAGGGAGAGACCATGTACCAGAGAGAAAAAATGTTTTCTCTTTTTCATGAATGCCATAAGATGGGGGTGATAGAGATGGACCTCTCCCCAGGGTGTGAGCGCAACACTCAGCCACAATTGTTCCATGTGGGAGAGATATTCAGAGATCTGGGTCCCTCAATTGTTTTTTTCCCCGAATCATATATCTAGAGATTGAAGACAAGACAACAGAATGGGGCGGAGGAATAAGCAATGTTCAGTGAAGGAAATGTGCCTATACTTAAGTCTCAATAAAGGACTAAACCCCACTGAGCACTGGTGGAAAAAGAACTGCCAGGAAATATTAGGTGTTTTACGTCAAAGAAAAGGGGTGAAGCTGGCAGAGAAGGTGCAGTGCATGTTGAATTCCTGAACAAAAATAATGTGACCATTACAGATAGAACAACACGAGGTCTGATTAAGCTGATTTTGTGATTTTATTTTTTTTTACATTGTCAACAATTATCATTAAAAGATTAAAGTCCAAACTTACTTTATTATACATGTGTCTGAAGCTGGAAGTTTCGTTTTTCTTTCTGCAAGAGAGTTCACCTTCTGCAATATGTGGTTTAGTCGAGTGTTTCTAATCATTTTAGATAGCACAGCCGCTATATATTTAGATAAATAGAAAATATTTGTAGAATATATCTTTTGTTGGTTGAACTCTTTTCTTAAGGATTGTTTAGCAAAAGAATAAAAAGGAAGGCTATTAATCTGTGTCATTAAAATTTCAGTAGTGATTCCCAATAGCATTTAAAGGAAAAGTTCACCCCAAAATGAAATGTTTATCTTTTTCCTCTGGCCTGCAGAATTTATCCCTACAAACTTTTTTCTGATCAGAAATCAAGTTTTGATGGATTTACAATCTGAACTGCTTTTGTTATTATTTCTTTTCTTTTTTTAAACAGCAAGAAATTAAACATCCACTGTTTTGTGTAAAGTATAAAACTACACACAGGGAAGCTTCTATCGGTCTACTGCACAACTGATCTCTGCAACTTCCCTTAACATTTCACGACTTCTGGGTGCTCACTCGGTTGAGTGAGTAAGTGGCATTCTTGACTCCTACTTTTTTTATTTTAATCAAATTTTTCGATAATTCAGTTTTTCTATTTGCTTGGCTTTTCAGCTGTCATCAAGTCTCAGGTTTGTATGTTTTGTTTTATTCTTTGATCCTTCAATTTTACTTGATATTGTTTTAATGTAGTGGTTCTGGCTTCAACCGAGTTAGTTTTTTCCCCTCGTTACCTGCCATTGCCCCTACATGTCCTCATTTACTCCTATCTGCTCTCCAGATCACTCTGTCTCTACCTGTTCTTTTTTGCTCATTGCCCACCTGCATCTACTCACCTAATCCCCCTATCCCAGTATGCAGTAGCGTGTTCTAGTGGCCAGATCCTTGCCATCATTGTCATTATTTCCTTGCAACTCCACCCCAGCTATGTTCCTTGTTTGGGTTTGTGTTGTTTGTTCTTTGGTTTTGCAGCTGTATCTGTGCACGGTAAGAATTAAAACAATCAGCACTGCTCAACCAGTTGAGTTTAGCATCATAAACACTTGTCACCTTTTTTTCTTTTAATTATCATTTTTATTTTCAACATGTGGCAGTCTCCCCTACAAGTGGTTTGTCAACACAGAGATTTTTTTCACCACAGATCTTCTTCAGGACAGCCTCCAGGTGCAGCTCCAAGACTACTAAGCGTAAGTTAATTTGATGAAGGCTGCTCTCATTTTCTGACAACACTCCTCCTTGTTTGACACGCTTCACCAAAAATCAACTTAGGGTAACATTTCTTAATTTCTCCGACATCTTTGGTGTTTCTGTTGATGTCTCAGCTGTCGCTGGTGTCCTAGGGGAGACTTGGACCCTGCCAGTGTAGGCACCGTCACACAGACAGGAGGACGTAGCAATACGTTTGACACCAGTCTTGCTTTTCTTGTTCATTTGGCTCAGACACTCTTGAAACTTCTTAGATCAGTAAGGAAAGCAAATTGCACCCTCATATGAGAACAATTCCACTATATTCAACAATTTACAACAGATTCCATTTTCATTGTCAATCATGTTTGATTTTGGCCTAGACAGAGCCTATATTTTCACAACAGCATCAAACATCATCTCATACTATCTGCATTAAAGTTTTTTCATTCTTTCATCAGTAACTTACAGTACATCCACTAATTTTATCCTTAACCAAAAAGAATCTATAGGAAGACTACACAGTAGGGTTGCGTTCCTCCTTCGACTCATCACTGCAGTGCATGCTCACATTACAGCATCCTGCATTTATTTTAAAAGATGTGAGGGGGACAAAACATGCAATTTTAAAATGTCCAACCTATATTATTACATGATGTATTTTTCTTGTTGCTAATTTGATAAACTGAATGACCCCAGTGAAAATTGGGGACAACATCAAGAGCAAAATGATCCTTTACAATGTTCGATGTACTGCTACTGGACAAAATGTTCTAAGCATCCTTCACGGCACTATTGCTCACAGATTGCACCACACATTACAAAGGGAAGTAAATACTAACATTGCTACTGGAGAGAGAGTGTACTTCTTTGGTTGAAGGGAATTGGAGCCAAGAGCTTTTTTTCCCACTTCTGTGCCTTTTCATCTTTCTTCCCATTTCAGACTGTCCTTTCCTCTCTTAACTACAATCTGTTAGCAGTAGACATTTAACCTCATCACACCATCACAACATAGGTCTTTCCTAGGCCCAAATAAGGATGATTTATTCATATGCACAGCAATGGTGTCATCCAGATGCCTTTTTGACCTTGGTAATTAATTTTGGTGGGTGCTGAGGAGGGTGCATGGATGATATCAGATTAATGGCCTCCCTTACGAAAACCACTCTGGCTAATATAGCTTCTTTTAGTCAGCAGTTGTCCAAAACATAGAGTATAACTGCATACACATCCTACTACTGATAAATAGGAGATAACGACACAGATCTACTTTTCTGAGACCAGGATGGGAATTGCATTCTCGACTTTTCAATAGTAAACCTACCTAACAAGTCAACAATCTCAGATCTTCTCTGTATCTTTAAACCTAGAACACAAAGTTGGGGTGAATTTCACCCAAGAACATGTCCACGTGATGAGACATCTGGAATCCCCCAGAAGAAGCTTCCTTCTGACTTTAACCCAGTTAAGATACTATAAAGTGGGATGGATGGATAGATGGATAGATGGATGGACGGACGGACGGACGGAGGGAAAGGAAGGAAGGAAGGAAGGAAGGAAGGAAGGAAGGAAGGAAGGAAGGAAGGAAGGAAAAAAATGTCATAAAAACAGTACATAATATCTGATATATAATATCTTTTTCACTCTCAGCATAAAGTTTTGACCATACACTGTTGTCTGTCACAACACAGCTGCTATGTGGTACAACCATATAGACAGATAACAGATTTTTTGTTTTGTTAATAATTTAGAGATTCCAAAAGGCCTTTGATAACGACACATTGCCTGGATAAAAACATTTATCAACTACTTTACTATCAATGCAAATCTGAATACTTGCATTTTTTTCTGTCTATTTTTTCATATTTAAGTCTCAGAAACTATTAACTATTATAAAATGATTATGAACCTATGCAAATAGCTCCCCGAAATTAGTTTAATTCATGCAAGGTTTTTTTCTTTTTTTCTTTTGCATCACCCCTGAAATTACACAGGCTATGTGATGTGACATCAGTCATATAAAAAAAAAAAGCAGATTCTTACTTCTAACTCAAAGCCATTTGTTAGCACAGTGTGTAGATAAAACAGAAGCGTCTTTTGCCCTCAAGTTGGATGTCAATCAAAATCTAAACATGAAGGCTCCATTTAAAGCGTTTGTGTCAGGCTCGGCTTTGTGAAGTTAGAGTAATGCCACAGCATATGTGGCATAATTGGACAAAAAGCCACCTAATTTTAACATTTGCAGCAGGATTTAATCAGAATTTACTGATTTAACACTAATGTTGCACTAAACATTATACTGGCTTGCATTAACTGGACCTTTGCTGTCATAAGAAGAATGTTTCTTAATAATATTGATCCACTCCTGATTCAAATGCCTCATTGGTGAGTTGGTTAAATTTTGTAGTGTGTTAATTGTATGAGTGTTTAGTCTACTTACTTTGGTAGTTTTATCCTAAATATTTTACATTAATTGAATCATATGACTTTGGCCTTTCTCATAGTTTGTCACATCTGCACCCACATAAACACAGCAGTAAAGACAGCCACGTATGCTCCTAAGCAAATGGGAGGACCAGATAAATCATAGAAGATATTTTGGGGGGAAATATTTCCCCTGAAAAAATTGTCCTTTTTCTTAGTAGTTATTTTCTCATTCAACTCATCCTTTAAATTGCACTGAAGGCTGACTTGTGGCTTGAAAAAATGGCAGCATTAGGTGAAAATGAGTGCTGTGGCTACCAAACAATGAATATTCATCATGTCTGTGGCTCTCAGTCAGATCTATCCTCTTCATATTACCTCTGCTTATAAGAACCTAAGATGACAACGGACAAGTGGCAAACTTTGGGCTTTGAAATGAGTCCACTAAAGATAACAAGATTACAATTTTAAAAATGTAAAATCAATATATCTACCAGTCATAATATTACAGAATAAAAGACAGCTGATGAAGGAAAATTTAGTTTGTAGTCCACAAGAGAGTAAGAGAATTTCCTCACTGTTTGTGAACGTGCACATTCGTCCTTTGTCACTGGCAGGCTTCAGTAATCTTTTGACAGAGCATTTTGTACTTTGTTTATTAGATGATAGACTTTAGACATTAAATATTTATGTTCATATGTAAATGCAGATTTTTCTGTAAATATGGATGGTAAAATTGCAATAGATAGAGCTATTTGACACTGAAATGTACAATTACTTCCAGTTTGAAAGTATAGGAGAGTAGTAGTAGGAGAGACTGTTTTCTTTCATTCCAAGCTTATCAGATTGAAAGCCAACTTGGGTAAAAAGGAGAAACCCTTTGGGATATTTTTTTTAACTCAAATAAAAACTGAAGATCTTGTTTAGATTAGTCTTTGACCTCCAGTGACAGTGAAACACCATCTCCATCAATGTAGGCTGACTTCCTTTCTTTCAGCAATATACTCTGCCTGGTGTTTTGTTGGACCGCCTTTATCTTTGACAACGGCAGCATCTATAGCATTGTTTCAATGAGCTATGGCAAAGCCACAAGATTTATTTCCATCCGGTGTTGCATAATTTTTCACAAAGATCTTGTTTTGATGATGGGAGAGTCGGACCACTGCGCAAAAGCCTTCTCCAGTATATCCCAAAGATTATCAGTGGGGTTCAGGTCTGGACTCTGTGGTGGCCAATGATGTATCATGCTTCCCAATCTGAGCCTGATGAAACCTGGCAGTGTCATCTTGGAATATGGTCATACCATCAGGGGGNGGTCATTCAGTATATTCATGTAGTCAGCTGACCTCATTCTTTGGGCACATAATGTTGCTGAACCTAGACCTGAACCTATGCCTGACCAACGGCAGCAACCCCCGATCAAAGTGTTAAGAAAATGCTATGCTGATTGCTGCACCACTAGGGTAACAGCTTTTGTGTGACGTGTGGGGCAGCATCTTACTCTCTGGACAACAAATACTTGTCATCATTTGAGGCAATTTCAATGCAGAGAGATATCAAGATGAAATGCTGATACCAGTAGCAATCCCATATGTCTACAGTCTAGGATCAAACTATCCTCCGGGATGACAATGCTCGTCCTAACAGAGCTAGGTTTATTGGAGACCAACTCCAGAATTTGGGAGTTGAGAGGGTGGGGTGGCCTGCCCGGAGTCCTGACCTCAACTCCAGCTTAGGCATTGTGTTTGTTGCCAGACTGACAAACACAACATCATTCACTGACTTACAACATATGCAGCTTGAAAAATGGCATACCATCCTACAGCAAATCTGTGACCAAACTGGTGACCAGCATGACGAGGAGGTGACAGGCTGTTGTGGCTGTGTATGGTTCTTCCACATGTTACTGAGGCCCCTGTATGCACACGCATCAGCAAGGATTCTCAAGCAGCACAGAGGTTTAAACAACCTAACTTACAACATTTTGTTTCTCTTTTTTTGAAAATCTAAAAAAAAAAAAGACGAAAAAGATAATAGAAAAAAAAAAACGGGTGCAGCGTATAACCGTCTTTTTACCAGAGTCTTGTTTTGGCTCTTTCAGTGTATGTTTGGAGAAATCCTACAGTGACAGACGTAGAGTAAGAGTGTCCTTCTGATAAATATAAACCTGCAAGCTCTATTTTCTAATCCACAACACTCAAAACTCCATAATAATTCCACTAGTAGCAATACTTTGTACTGCTTTTCATTTTAGGTTGCCATAGTTTAAGACACACTTTTTGTGTTCAAAATCGTGCTGAAAGAAAAGTAAAACTACAAAAAGAAACTTCAAAATAACAACCCAAGAAATCAGACATTAAACCACAACCTTCCACAGAAAAAGAAAAAACTGGTTCTGTATACTGTCTCATAATGTCAGAGTGTAACAACGCCCTTTCACCTCATATTCCTGTTTAAAACCGTAGCCCTCGGCAGTCTTCATCTGGTTTATGTGCTGGAGGAGGTCAGCCACTCGGACGGCGGGGTGGAGTTGACCTGTGTGGTAAGGGGAGCCCTTACGTCCACACTGGTGCCTTGGGGAGCTTCCTAGCAGGCTGCTGGCCTCATTCACCGAACTGCGAGCGTCACCTGAACCACAGACATAGATTTCATTTATTGAGAACAATGGACTCCAATGTTTAAAAGGAAGGCAGGTTGTGATAAAGCATTGACCATATTTTGAGAGTCTGCGTATCAGCTGCAGTCAGCGAAAAACTAACGGTAAGTCACTTTTCAGACAGGATGAAAAAAGTTTCTCAAAATGATTTAAACATCAATGGAGCCAAGAGGGCCACGTGACAAAGTTAGGTTGAGTATACTGTACTGTACGGAGCAGGGATCACCAACTCCAGACGCCTCGGGCCAGTGTCCTGCAGGTTTTAGATGTTTCCCTGCAGCGACACACCTGATTCAAATGAATTGGTTTTCAAACAGATTATTGTCAAGTTCTTCACAAGCCTCTTAATGATGCATTAATTTGAGTCAGGTGTATTACAGCAGGGAAACATTTGAAACCTGCCGGACACTGGCCCACGAGGTATGGAGTTGGGGATGTCTGGTATTGAGTGTGTGAGCCCCATTGCAGCTGTCTTACTTCGTGTACCACACGTGTGTGCATCCATGAAGGAAAGAGCCATTCTTTCATCCTCCTGCAGTGTGCTCTGGTCTGTGAAGCTGCGATCCATGGAGCCCATATGGCTCTTCTCCTGCCGGTAGGTGATAGGTGTCTTATTCATGTTCACTGGTTTCCTGTTTATGGTTGAGGAAAAGAATGGAGGGACAATTGACAAACAGAAATAGTGTTTTAGAAAAATTGAGGTAGACACAGAATAAAGGTGTAAAATATATTTATTCTTTTTAGAATGCAATACTACTTAAGGGGAAGACTGAAAGAGACAAAGAGAAGGCAGGTCATAAATTATAAATATTTTTTGAAAAGAAAAGAAAGGTGTTGTTTTTCCTTTTCAACTCATGACTGACAGCCAGAGCACAAGCATGTATATGATGGATCACAAAACGATGCAAAAGCAAAGAGGTGGAGTCACTTACGGATAATAAGAGTAGTAGTCCCTTCTGGCAAGAATGCAGGAGAGGGAGGAAAAAATAAATCAAGAGAAAGAAGAGGTGTAAGATGAAAGCAATGTCAGCTGAGGGCAGAGTGCATTGATTACAGTGAAAATGAGAAGCATCCTTTCATGAGTCCAGCTGCGCAGATGGCCATATGACACATGCAAGTGTATCGAGCAGCTGCTGACAGACCAAACACACAGTGAGGCAGAAAAATGTGTGTGTATTTTTTTCTTTTCAACTGAATGTGCCTCAGTGTCACGCTTCAGGGAATGGACCATGTGGCTTTCTGTCACATCAAATCCGTTAATCAATTCTCCAAGTCCAAAACTCACGCTGCCTTACTAGACAAACTCAGGCTAATGTGCAGAGTAGTGGTGACTTGATCAATCAACATTTCTCAATGTTACCCTAAATGCTTTGTCAGCTATTCAAATAATGATTCCTCAAGCTTTGTCAAACTTTTAGATGTCAAAATATCACATATTACGTCTTATGAGACTTGAGCTGCAGCTATATAAACATAGAAAAGAGTGGCAAATGATTTTAATGTAGACCTGTGGGATCATTGACTAATAATCTCTAAAAGTACACCTTTTCCTTCCCAATTACCATCTCATTTAAGGGTCAGGCTTCTGCTCGGTGTGTGTAATTAAGTGGCTAATTGAATCGCATCCGCCTTTAATTAAATACTTCACACTTAGATAGGTTTTGCAGATGAGAGTTGTTTGGTCCCTCTGGTGCAACACAAAACAAGGAAAACAATGCAGTGCTGGCTGTTGGTTGGGCTTCTTCCCTAAACATGCATGACCTTTTTGAAAGTTCAGGAAGTATAAAAAGTGATTGCTGAACTGTTCTAAAAGGAAACGTAAAAGGGAAGAACAGTGCTGGAGATGTAATGTGATTGTATCTAATGAAGCATGTTTTGTACAAAGCAGTTAAGAGGACACGTTTACCCTTTCTTAATGATGATGATGACAGCGCCCAGCAGGAGGATGAGGACCACAAGTCCTCCAGCGCACACACCGAGAATGAGCCCCATCTCCTCGGAGTGTTGGGAGACCTCCAGAGCCTTGCGGTGATCTTTGCATGCCGCTGGAAAAAGGAGTATAAAGCATAGCCATTTTTTTAAAGAATAAAGCTATAAAAAAGCAGAAAAAAATCCTTTACCCTTCAGTGTTAACAGAAAGATAGATCGAATTGAGAAAACCGAATCCACAGCTTTGAAAAAATTGTAATTCAGGCACACTAGACCTTTTACCGCCAATGTACAATTTTCATATGCGATAACAATACAACTTCGAAAGAGGGGTAATGCCTTGAGCACAGCACACTAAACTAAAAAAAAAAAAAAAAAAACTGCAATCACAGAGACGCATAATCGGAATCTGTACACATTGAAATGGCTGAGGCTGTTTTGTAAAAGGTCAGCTGGGTCTTTGGAGTATTCAACATAAAGCATACTATTACATTGATTGCAGTTATTGGTGGGGGTGTGGATTTGACTTATACATGTATCAGAGTAAAGCTGGAAACTCCCTTGCTCAGATTCATTTATCAGGGACAAAAAGGATTGTAATTCTATTATTTCTTCAATTCTTTGTTGATCTAAAGATGGCACAAGGACACTGCAACAATGATTACAATTTTACATCACATATGTTGTGACACACACTAAACCTTTGAGGGGCTTTTTTAATCAATAATAAATGAAATATCATATGTCAGCCCCACGGTATAATCTCAAGGTGCCCTGGTGTCTGTTAGCCACTGGAAAGGTCATTATCATAACAGCACTATATTCATTTCTCAGGCGTAAAGCTTCATACTTATGTAAATGGTGCTGAGCAGTGGGCCTGTCTTTGTCTTGTTCTACGGGCCCACTGATCTTTTTTTTTCTCTGTGTCAGCCTGTCCTCCAGGCCTTGACAGCCCTGAAACCAGCCCCTCTGAGCCCAATGAAACAGTGGAACAGCACAAACTATCTGGAGAGCGGGAGAAAGTCAGAGCACGCCTGGGGATAGAGCTCTATCTTGCAGTCTGCTGGGGGAAAGAAATCAGATCTAGGGCAGGGAAAATGAAAACAGAGCCATGTTGTAGCCCAACTATCTGCAGCCATGGGCACTTTATAGCTGCTTTTGAACCCTCATCCCAAATAAAGATGAAAGTAGTACAATATCATTTCATTATTTGGCAGGGTTTTTTAATAAGTGATGAGTGTCTGGCATAGTGGAGAGAAGGAGTCACTGGCCTGATATCAGAATGGAAAAGTTCTCTCAGAACCTGCTGTTGACATTGCTTTTGTGCTGCTAAGTTGTTCCAGAATTTTCTGTGTCCCATTTACGGACACTGCATCAGAACATATACAGTAGTATGCAGTAGTGGAAAGAGAAAAGAGAAGGTTTACTCAGACAGTGAATCAAAGATGTATTTTATGGTTGCTATTCCAACACATGGACTCACTATGATCTGCAGGTGCCCTGTATCTATGAGCAACAAAAATATTACAGATTTTAGCCTGTCAGGGTTGTTTTCACTTGACCAAATTATACAGTAC
>JAPMNP010637464.1:0-10469 GCA_029874935.1 Atherina boyeri
ACTAGCTTCTGGTTGCTCCAGTTTCCTACACCAAATACAAACTGTGATGTTGAACTGACTGACTTTATAACAGATTGGTGGGCTCTTTTTGTGTGAGGAAGCCAAACCCACACATGAGGCCTTTTACTCAAATGTTCATATGAATAGATGCCTTGTGTTTAGTCACACTGCATGTGGATCATTGACAAGTGATTTCTACATCTTTAATTTCTTTTTAGTTGTAATGAAATTGTTAAATTTAAAGTCCGAGGATTACTTATGAGCATTCTTAGATTTTATCTTATACATTGGACTTTATTTGCCATTTTACCTGCTGATATCCTCTATTACCATAGATACTTTGAAATATAGTCAAAATTCATAAAACCATAAATTCCACTTTGAATAGTCCACATTTGTGCACATCTGTTGTATCTAAGTGCTGAAAAATAAACCTATTAGGGTTTCATCAATGGATTGTCAGAGTGGTGTATTAATGCAGTTGTGCACCTGCATTAGTCATTTGTCTTGTGCATTAGTCATATGGTTAAATGTGCCATTATGTAGTAATCAGAACTGTTCCACAGTTCTTTTTCCTGTCAAAGACCAGATGACCTCAGCAAGCTTTATTCTCCTGCTGAATATCTTGCCATCTTTCTGAAGTAAGATTGGGTATTACCTTTGTTACTTCAGTTTTATGAAACTGGTGACCAGACATTCACAGCAGTCCCATACGGTAATTGACTGTTAAAGGGTGTGAGAGAGAAGACAGTCATTGTACTACGTCCCTGCTTCTTTTGTATCGGTTTTTGGCAATTTTAATGTTTTCCATTAGGCAAATGACAAAACAAATAATTCTGTGGAATGATACCATTGTACTTTGCTGTGGCCTCTCTTTTTCAAGTACAGTTTGGTTTTCAGTAGGGGAAAACATGGTTGTGCTTTGCCACTAAAAAAGGATCTATGGATGACACCGGAGGTCGAAATTAATATCCAAGTACAAAGCTTTACCAGAAGTCAACACCACCACGCTGAGAATGTTTCTACTGAAGTACTAAGGCAGCAGCCAGTATCCAGCAGAGAGGAAAGAAAGAGCAGGTGGAACAATATTGTCCTTTGGCAAGTGGCCGCAGTGTCTAAGACACTCGGAGAGATTTCATCCAAACAAAACATCACCAGCAGCCTGATCAGACAATACATGGATACAATGTTAAAAAAGGAAAGGGGGCTGATCCTATCTTTATCCCAATTTTATTCCAAGACAGGACTTGGGGGGTAAACAAAGTTCCTGGGGAGATATTATACCCCCAAACTGGAGTAGCCTCTTTCTGCCAAATGCAGGAAGGTGGAGTTGGATCATTTAGGTTGTTTATGCTATTACGTTATAAGTAATACCCACTAACCCTGGCCCCAATCCTTAACCAATTGGAATTGAATGTGGGCGGAGGCGAGCAAGGAATAGAGTGCTGGTTGTGACAAAAAAAGCAGTGTGAATCCTCAAATTGCGCAACATAACATTATTCTAAGATTGTCTAACATGAATTATGTTTCTAAGGTACAATTAAGAATGCTCAGAAGCCAGTTGGCTGCTGCTGCAGTTCCAACATTCAGCAACAAGAGGGTTTATTATTTCAGCTGACTTAATTTGCCTAATCTATCCTGTACCTTGGACCTTGGCGAACATGCAACAGACCAGGGCTAAAACAATCTTTTAGCCTCCTGAAAACAGTCTCAGGGTGGTCCCATTAGAGTTTAAATTCATGGGACTTCACATTAGTCAGTAAGTCATTAGTCAGCTGAGGAAGTTTTTAACATCCTTAGTAACCAAAAAAATATATAAATTTTTCTTGCTCTTAGTTTTATCGGTGTTGAAACGATGTCCATGTAAACTGTTCAGCTTGTACATTTTCTTAACAGAAAGCATTCAGATGCAGCTGGGGGAAAAAAAGAAAGATTACTTTAAAAAAGAAAAAATCAAACAAGTAAAAGAATCAGGGGAAATTCATAGACTGAAAGCTGTGCAGCTTCACTTGTGTCCATGCATAGGGTGACAAGAGGAGTATCTGAAAAATAAACAGAACTGAGTGGAGTCAGACAGGCTTTAATCTGTTTACAGGAAGCTTCACTCGGGTTTGAGTGAGTAATAAATTCTATTGTTTTTTGTGTTTTTTTTTTCTTAACCCACAGCAAAGCTGCAAACAAGCTCTGTTAAAGGGGTTTCTCTGACAGGATTAAGTGTAATCACTCTGTAATAATTTGGAAGAAATACCATCCCAATCTACCTATCGTGATTTCTGCATAAACACAAAATCCCTCAGTTTATCAGCAGTGTATTTGCACCTGCTAAAAAAGTTTATTGTCTTTAATAACTGGAACCAGAGGCAATTAAAGATCTTTTTCTGCTTGACTTAGTAACACTTCATGAATCTGTGTAAGTGCCTTAGAGAATCGTTCCTCTTCTTCCTGACACACATGGATATTACATTGTGGAGTTTTTTTAAGCCAAACATGTGAACAGAAATATTTAATAAGACCCCGTGATTGTGTTTTTCCCTCATACATTGTTTCTGAATGAGGACAAATGTTTTTTAATGCAATAATAGAAAATAAATTATGCACAATTGTTTTTTTTTGTTTGCTTTTTTTCCCCAGACTATTGTTCTTACACTGTCTCGATTTAACAGATATCATGACTGTGCAGGCTTATTTACAGAAAAAGGAACATATTCTACTGTGGTGCTTGTGGGGATTTGAATTCATTATTAAAAAAACAAGATCTCAAAATCTCTAGATGGGCATCACAGAATGAATGAATGCTCAGTGTTTCATAAAAATAATTTGTGGCAGTTTACACATTGTATGTTTTGGATTCTGGCTGATTTCAAGATTTGTCTGTCATGGCTTTAAGGTGGTAATAGACAAGCTGTGTTTCATGTAATATGCTTGCATGGGAGAAGGAAAAAAAAAGAAAATTTCTTGGTCTGTTTCCAGGATACCTCCTCCTTCCTCAGTTATTTCCTCCCCCTTCCCCCTCTACCCGCTCTCATTTCTGCATTCTGCAGTGTTGGTAGGTGTTTTTCTCATTCGTTTGGAGAATGTTTGTTTTCCGCCCAACAGAGGGCACTATTGTTACTGGTTTCAATGACAGAATATGGAATGTGAGGCAGTGGCACAGTGATGTCATTTCACAGCAAGGAGGGGCTGTGCTGGAGGCCCCCAGGGGTGACTGTAGTGTGGGCACTGGGTGATTCCTCACGTTCCATCTCTCTGATATGAGATTCTGTGGATTTCCCTGATTCACGTGTTTGTCTCTCCATATGTCATACTCATGTTGAACTAGAGTCACAGTTGAATTAGTCAGCAATTTTAGCCGGTAGTGGAAAATGTTCACAGATGTGATGTATGTCTCAGTAGTCATTTTCCACATGCAGCTAAAAGGCTGCTGGCATCGCATCAGCGTGGCAGCCGGCCACATGTGCTTACAGGAACTCAGTTTGCTGCTAGCTGACAACAGCCTTATGTATGTGAGAGAAAGTGCTGACTCTTTGAGATATTTGAAAGCTGTGGCTTGGTGAAAGATGGAGGTGCACATAGAGATGAAAGTGGCTGCCAAGTCCCAGAGTCCCACAGCAGTCCACACTTCCTGTCTGACCCCATGGCTCACACACATACTCTGGATAAGAGCAGCAGAGGCTTTGAAATATCTATAACAGCAGGTCTCCCTCTCCACAGCTTTCGTTGCTTCTTTATTTATGTGATCTTTTTTTGTCTCAAATTGTCTTCACTTTTCTATTTTTGTCTTTCATCATTTATATAATTCCTAACTTCTCATTTGTTTGTAGCCGTCCAACTCCTTACGTTTGTATTTGTATCTTTTAGCTTCTACTTTTGTTCATGGGCACTTTATCACTCTGTCAGCCAACTCCTCTCATCTTCCTCTATCTCTTCATCAGTCACTTCAAAGCTTTAGCTGAAAATGGGACTAAGACAGGAAGCAGCAGAGAGGGACGGAGATGGGAAATGTAAGGGTCAGAGTTCTTCGGGGAAATCTGAAAACGATAACATCCTTGAAATCTAGTAGGCTATAATACATAATGTTCGCAATGGAAAATTCTTGAATTAAGATTACAGCCATATGTCTTTAACTGAGGTGGATCATAGGTAAAGAAGAAAGATAATTCTCATGTAGATTAGGATTGTTGTCTTTAAGACTAAACGTATGTAGTTTTTATAAAAATTTATGTAGTATGTAGATTTTTATTTATTTTTCATGTGAAAATTATTTGTACTTTGTAATAATTTTACTTCACTGAAAATAACATGACTCATATTAGATTCAAGGCCCCCTAATTGATCCTGCTGTGTTGTTTCCTCTTTATTGACATGAGTGCAGATGCTCTGATACAAAAACATGTAAAAAGTGTGAGGAAAAGTGATTTGTTTTGTCAGTAATGTAGTGTTCAATTTTGATCTGTTTTTTTTTATTGTTATCTTATAGTTATGCAATACAGGACTTTGCTCATTCATGGTTTTACAAATAACATGAAAAGTTAGAGGGATTTTAGTTTCTCAACCAAATGAATGCATCTTGCTTGCTGTATCAGTGCTTTAAAAAAAACAACACAAAAACGGCAACAACTATAATTTCTTTGGATTATTGCTAATTTGATCACTTGACGAGGACATTTGTTAGAATTTAATGAAACAATGTATTTCTCTCACCATATCCGATGATGTCATCCCCACAGGCCTTTCTGATTGGTGCTCGACCAGAAAATGCGTGCGAGCCAATTGAACCACCTCCACGGGACAACTTGACGGGCGCTTTCATCGTCCTCATCAAGCGCTTTGACTGCAACTTTGACATCAAGGTACCTTGTGAATAGGATATACCCATCACATGTAAACATATTTACCAACTTCCCAAACATATCCAACGAAAAACCGACTGAACAAAAGCAGCTACATCATTGTTGGCACATTGATTATGACTTTTTCATTTTAACAGCAACTTTCCCTTGCTTGTGGAGTACAAGTCTGCTTTGCTTTTATTTGATTTTTTTGCTGAATGCTAGTTTAATGCATAGCAGTCCTATGATGTGACAGAAAATATGTAATTTCTTAAGTTGTGAATTCATTAGGACAAGCTGGAGAAGCAACAACAATTTGTGTGCGATAAACAAAGTATGCTAAACTTTTTATGTGTGTTGCTTTAAAGGTTCATTTATGTCAGCAGGTGGTGTTTATGAGTTAGTTTTTACTGAAACTCCTAGATCAGCTTGTTGGAGCAGGAAAACAGGAAGTAGACATTTCCCTAAACATGATTTCCTGCACGATCATCCAGCCCATTCTGCTGCCTTCTGTCTTTTCCTCCAGATTTTTTTGAATGGTGCATTTGAGAAGCAAAGAAGTTATTTGCCTTAAAACAAAGTCGCTGAAAGATTTGATCACCTTTCGTCAAGTGAAGTGTTATAGTTTGTGAAGTACACAGAAGGGATCAAAGTGTGCTAAAGGCAGCTTCACTGGGTGTGTGTTAGGGTTTCGACACTGGAGAGGAAACGAGACTCCAGAGCAACAATTATCTTGTTTGTAAAACTGACCCATTAATAAAAAAAAAAAACACAGAAATGTAAGAGTGTATATATACAACTAAGACCTAGAGTTTGGTTAAACCTGCCTGGGGTTGGTTTGAGATGAGTGCACCATTTGTAAATTTGCATGCACAGTTTTAATGCTTCAGTGCATTTTAAAGCTTGATGGTACCTAGTTTTTGTTTTTGCTTTGACTACTCTTTTAATGACCAGCAGAAATCTTCAGTAATTTTCCCTGATCTTTGACAGTCATAAGAGGAAATACTGATAATACTGAAGAGCCATATTTATTTCTTAACCAGATGTTGTAGATTTGAGCACGTGTGGTTCCTGAAACTGTTGTTTAATGTAGCATCGAACTTCATGTAGTGTCTGGAGGGGCAATGAGCTATGATACAAAAGATGCTCTAAGCTTTTAGAGGCATTGAAGTTTATATTATAGTTATATGTTAAATATATTCAGTATATAATATTAAAGATTTTGATTATATGCAAATGGGGGGAGGTGGCTCAGTTGGTAAGAGTGTTCGCCCATGAACCAGAAGGTCGGTGGTTCGAGCCCTAGTTCCTCCTGTGTCCAACAAAGTGTCCTTGGGCAAAACACTGAACCCCCAGATGCTCCCGGTTGGGTCAGACCAGCGCTGGTGCATGGCAGCTGCCGACAACCAGTGTGTGAATGTGTGTGAATGTCTATATATAAAGCGGTTTGGGGCTGTAGGTGTACGGCTGGAAAGGGCTATATAAGTGCAAGCCATTTACCATTTATATTACATCATTTGATTTTATCACAGTGTTACAGTTTTTTTTTTTACATTTCTACAAAGAAACTGAACCATGAAAAGTTGAGTTCAAAAGTTTCAGTTTTATGTCTTTAGTCTGCTGGAACGTATTCACACAGAGGTCTCTATTCATGCCTGTTTTACCTCTGCCACATGTCCCATCTATTACGTAACGTAGCCTGTTAAAATGTTTGTCAAAATACCACTCCTAATTGTGACTTGGGCAAGTCTGAAAGAGGAAAGGCTTAATATGTAAAACCGTTGTACTTCAGGATTTTGGTGAAAATTTGTAGACTTACTGATGTCCTGTCGATTCTACATATTGGCAGTGTCTGATGACATACATGTACATATATTTGCATGGGAAGCAGGTCTACTCCCAGGTCATCTGAGACGCGTTGGGACATAATGTAATTCCAGACTGAATCACTTTAGATTTTTCTTTTCCAGATAGATAAGGTTTCCAGCTGTGCACAGGAAAAACAAATAATATAAACACAATTCTAGTTCAGTGTTGGTACATACAAGATCTTGTTTCTCTCTAGCCTCCTTTTTGCTCAGTTATTAGGGGTAATGTAAAGAAAGGAATAGAGAGAAGATGAGAGGTGGATGGGTGATAAGAAAGTCAGGATAAAAACAGTGTGAGCAGGAATGAGTAATGAGAAAAAAAGAGGCAGCCTTTTGGAATCTAACTTTCTGCTTCTTTCCATTTCTGTGGCTTACTCTTTTCTCATTTAGTGTTAGGTTTACATCCCTCATCACCCTTTTCGTTTAACTCTCTGGGTTTCTACCTTATTCATTCAACCTCACATTTCCTGTTTTTCCGTCTATTTTATTTGCTGTGTTGCTCTTTCTCAGTCAGTCTCTCCTTCTTACTCTTTTTTTCACTTTGTTGAAACTCTGGAGCAGCCATATAACCTTATAAGGTCTTACTGCATCACATACACACAGAAAGATGTTGACAGACCAGGCAGTGATGCGTTTCCTGGCCTGGAGTGTAACCGGACTCCACATAGCTGCGTGTCAGACAGACACACAATATACACACGGTCCGTATGTTCTGATCTCTGTCAGATTTAATTTTAAATAATTAAGGGAATTTAGGGAATTTAACCTCCTTCAACCCTTAAAGGAGTAGCTTTGACATGATGAAACTAAATCTCTTTTATATTCCCTCGCTTTGGAAGTAGTTCTTTTGACAGTTAAGTTAGTTTTGCTGACTATCAAGTAAAAATGCCAAACATCCAAAAAATGTTGATTACTTTCACTTACATCACAAGAGGAATATTCATATCCTTTTGGCAGAAATTGATGTGAGAATTTGTTTTTGTCCTTTAGTTGCATCATAGTTCACACCTCCTTCTATTACATAAAATGATTGTGTTGTTAAAGCCACGTTGATCTCTATTGCAAATGGAATGATATCTTCCTATTTCTCGTCGTTCTCGTTCACATCTTCCTTCCAGCGGTTTATTATGATTTGGCTTTACAGTTAATCAATATTAAGTGATCTTTTATACCTCTACACCTTTTTGAATTACTCAAAATCTGTTGACTGACTGTCAAGAAGAGCATGCTGTAACATCTATTTCATGTAGTGGGGCACTTGTGGTCTTCATTTAAAGTTGCGTAAAAGGATTGAGTGCAGAGAGAGCAGGAAATGGCATGCAACAAAGTCCTACATGACTTTGATTTGAACCCACACTGGTTGCATCAGGTAGCTTCGTGGTGAGCTACCTGTTACTGAAGTGTAAATTACCTTTTTTAAAACTGCTCTGGTTACATTTTAGCACAGTCTACGTCCAACAAGAATCCAGGCCAAAATGCTCACATTAAAGCCCTTTAATTTCCTAAAACCCAGCATACCCAAAGGTTCAGGGGTTCATCGAGATTGACTTGGAGATTAAGCCTATAACATACTCGACGAGAAATTAGTTCTTGTTCTCGAGGCTTCAAGAACAAGAAAAATTTTCTTGTTCGGCATGTAATTTGTAAGTTGTATTTTTCTTGCTAGTCAGTGTGATTTTCAGTCAGTGTGCGGTCAAGGTGCGTCTGCAGGACGCATCGATAGTGAGTTTGTATCCTTTCAGATTTTAATGCGTCATATCAACATCACGCAGCAGTAAAAACTGGTTTACACAGTGAAAATAAATAATAAGTTATACAAGCTGGCATAGTATGGGCTCAATGGGCTTTCTGGGGTTGTAAATCTCTTATTTTCACTTCATGACGCATTCACAGTGCACTGGTGACTACACAATTAAATGGCAAACATTTCTCCCGTTATAACAAACGAAAACACTCTTCCGAATCAGTGTGTTCTTGCTACTTGGACGCTTGGACAGTTCGCCTGTGACGGCTCCGGCAGCCTGGTTTGTGTTTCCCATAAAGCTATACCGAAAACGACAACGCCGCCGTGGACGTAGCCTTTCCTTATTCTCCCTTTAGCTAGATCTCTGGGTCAGGATCCCCGTGATACCACTGGGTACTAGGTGAGCGAGCGGAGGGATATTAGCTCAGTGAGACAGGCCCAAAGGCTGTAAAAGACCGGTCAGAGCAGCGAATTCTGAAAGTGAAACCAATAGGCTACCCCACTCCACGTAGTATTCTGGCGGAGAATAAATCCGTGTCACAGCGGGACTCACGATGAAGTATGAAAGGGAAACTACAGAGAAGAGGATGAAGTGCCATGGTGAGCGCTAACATTATGCACCGCATTGTGTGGAATTATGTCCTGGTACTAAAGTAGCCGGCTGGACTTCATTGAGTAGTCGGCTATATAGCCGGCAGCCGGCGCTTGTGGAATACCCTGCACTTACGCAATAGTTATCGGAGCTTCCACGAGAAGAAAGTTCTGCGCTGCTGAAGGGTCAAGAACTGTCCTCTTTCGCGTCCTCAAGAACAAAATTACGTCATTTTGTTCTTGTGGCCCTGGGAACAAGAACAAACTTCTCGCTTCTAGTGGAGTATGTAACGGGTTTTAATTTACATGATATGTTCTTACTATTCTGTATGTTTTGGTATGAATGCATTGAATTGAAGTGGATATCTCATGTCAGCATTATTTGGAGTGAGTAATGCAGATTTTTGACAAAGAATAATTATTTCCTCCTTGCTGCACTTGGTACATCTTACCACACACATCACACCACCTGGTTCTAATCTGAGTTTACACATTGAACTGCATTTATATATAAAAGAAGAGCCTATTTGGGGCTATGAGAAAAGGTTTACAAATACAAAGTCTTTTCTTGAGGTGCCTTGGTCTCTGAATGGTGTGGACATATAATAATTAACCATATTAGCCATGGTTTTGGATGATATGTGGATAATTTCTCAAGGTTTTCCCTCTGTTAAAAGACTGAGACTAAAATCCAAAATGGTTTCAAGTGAAGCCTCTGCCAAATAAACTGAAACGGTTCCATTATGCTCTAGAGGAAAAAGGATACTGTACTGGTCTGAATAAAAGAGGTTGTCTGTCACTAGAGAATTGTGTCTAGATATTATTTTTCAATGAAAAGGTTGTAAGTATAGTTAGTTTGTTTTTATAATAAATCTTTCAAACTTGATCAGCACCAAAAGTTTCCATAAAAACAGAAGGCAGTGTTTGCTATTTATATACAAGTGTTTTGTTCAGCAATGACCCAAAAAAAAGGGTGTTTTCTAATGCTTTTTTATTTTTTCGGAAACAGCAAAATGCATTTGGGTATGTATATGAAGTTTGCATATACTTGCATGCCTTTATCAAATTTTAAGTTTCGGAGAAGCTGATGCAGACTTGGTGGTGCCTGCCTCGGCAAGATCATTTTTTCATAGCAACTGTGTTTATCCTAAAGATAATGGCCGGATCAAGTGAATAAGGCCCTATTTAGAAATTACGATAAATAGCATGGGGGGCATTTCACAGTGGTCTGGAAAAATTACCCTAGAAGTTATTTTGGGTTTTAAGAAGGGTCTCTTTTTCCTGTTTCTTTATCTACTTTCCAATTTCCTTTCCTTCCTCTTTCCTCAGTTTGTGTCCCCCATGTCAGTCTGTCTGGGAGGTCTGACTTCAGCCTCTGCCTTCATGATTGCTCCTATCTACAGACGTCATCACATGGACACAAATGCAGTTTAATAG
>JAPMNP010637491.1:0-10820 GCA_029874935.1 Atherina boyeri
CCAGACCCCGTCGGATCGTTGTATCAGTCACTACTACCTGAATCCAGCCTGAACCAGACACCTGCCAGCACCACCACTCTAAGTCTGCGTTTGAGTTCCTGGCCCCGGAGATCCTGACAGGGTTGTAGTCTAATAGTGAAGGTTTTCCATTTACTGATGCGGACTGTGCAGTCTGTGCTGTGGAATAACATACTGTAGCTCTTAAACATTTTGGGGTTTATGCTGCTTTTTAAAAGTGTTTGCTCTGCTACTTTGGTTCTGTTCTTACAGTCACACCAGAACCTCTGTGAGCCGGTATATTGGCACAGTCATGTATTGATCAAGGTCACAATCACAATGCAAATTAGCTACAGAAGAAGTATCTAAATAGCACCAAGTATAGCTTTAATTAATGGGTGTTCATGGATTTTCAGGTATTTGATCAAATACCAAATTTAGGGATGTTAGTATGGATGTTACTGATGCAAAGTAAAAGAATGGTCAATGACCTCCATGGAAAACATTGACACGTCCTTTTAGAAACATTTCAGCCATCTTCGTACTCTGCAATCACAATCACAAATAAATACAAACAGATTTCAGTAAGACTAAAACAAACTTTTTACAAATTGTTGCATTAAAGGGTTGACATCCATTTAATTCTGCCGCTAAAAGTAGATAAATTACCACAATACTTGGGAGAAAAGAAATGTTTCAATTATCCAAATATTTCTGGACCTTTTAAGTGGATGGTGCCCTTCTAAAGCCTGGCCATGTTAGAATCATGTAGAACCACACTGATATTTTCTGCTGTAGGATGAGCACTTAATTGCAGAATGGACCAGGTCATGTGTTACAGAGATAATTTTTTGTTTGACACAGATTCACTTGTGAAAAAATAAAAAATGTCAGTTTCCATTACAGTCAGTCACCTTTTTTCCATTTCACATGTTGCTCATTCATCAGACTTTCACTGGAAAGATATGGCTGCTGATAGCTGCTGTCAAAAAGGATTGTCCCGGCTTGTCAGGTACAAAAATGAAGGGGAAAAAAACATGTTGCGTCTCACCCCTCTTTAGGCAGGTATTCTTGAAATCAAGAACATCCAAGTAACAATGCAGTGTTGTAAGCTTGCTCCACAACCATTACTCATCACACTAAAAAGAGGGTCAGATCCATTAGCTGGAGAAAAGGGGTTATCTTGCTTTAACAAGAAAACAGCCATCATTTTATTATTCTTTGGTTTCAGTAAAGATCTGGAGTCCTAATAACAATTCAGTTAGTTTGTCAGCTTTACAATACTCATACTCACCTGACAACTGTAGTCTGTGGAGATTTGCCTTGTTTGTCAGATTCAGACATCCATATCTGGCTTTATTAGATGGAATAAAAACCCAAATGAAAGGTGTGGAAATTGTTTTCTTCTGTTGCTATTAGAGCAAACCTGGAAAAGGACAGCCTTGACGCTAACATGGGAAAATAATGTGGAAAATGTATCAAAATATCTGCAACATATATGAGAGGTTGAAAAAAAATTGGGCTATCATCCAGTTTTTTTAATAAACCAAAAGATAAAAAAAGAGCATCAAGCAAGGCATCCCTTCAGTATCATCTTTGGTTGTTTTGAAGAAAGTATGATCATTATCTTGAACTTTTTTTAGTTGACGTCAGTACAAATTTCTTGTCAGGCGCTCATATTTGAGTAGAGTTGAAGTTGATGGAAGAGACAAGGAGCTTACCAGCTCTTTGTATTAAAACAGAAGCATGAGCAAGAATAACTTTGGAGAACGTGGGAAGAATGTATGCTTGTGTAACATCTTTGGCTCTGAAACAGTCAAGGGGAGTCATCCTCGGATTGAGATTACACTGACACACGCCCACGAGACTGCGCTTACTTTAAAGAATGGAGAGGGGAAAAAAACAGATCAGATGAAAGAAGATCGGTAAACCCAAGTAGACAGATGTGCTATAGCGGCTTATGCAGAGGGATTTTGCAGGTACACACTAGAAGCTACTGTATAGATATTGTATGTAGACATGGGACAAGTGCTCACATTAATAACAAGTATGCAAGTGAAGAGAGAAACAAAGTGATAAGATTTAATATGCAAATGAAAACATAAAAACACACAATTCCTAAAAAATCAATTTGTAGGGCATGATTTCCAAAAACGAATTCCCAGAAAGGATAAACAAAAAATATGAATTTGTTTAACCACATGCATGTGTAAGCAGTTTCTCCCTGCTAGATGAAACACCTCATATCTTCACACACTACAGTCTCTCTGTGGTAAAAGCCCAGCGCTTTGTGTGCAAATGCAGATGTAGCTATGTGTAGTGGTGGCTGTTGTCCCAAAATGCACTTCTCATGTGGAAAAAAAACTGAACCGCACTTGTGGCCGCTGAAAGCAGTCTCTCTGTTCCCCAGAGAGTTTTATAAAACCTGCAAACATACTGCAGCTCGAAGAAATGTAAAAAGTAGATAGCTAAGCATTTGATAGCAGGTGTAGACAGGGTGACCCGTTGAAAAACGAACCTTTCCTGCAATAATTAAGTGTTTTACATAAAAGGATAAAAAGGTGGCACTGAGGGACACAAGAACCACAGCTGTTTTATTCACACATTCATACCTGTAATCACCAAAAGAATGGATATTTAAAGGAGCCATATGTAAGAATTATGTATCATCTTTATTTTAAGTTATCATTAAGCGGTGCTGACATGTTACAAGACATTAAAAAAATATGTTCATTTCAAATACTTATGTCACTGACAAGCGTAATTTAGCCAGGATATTCTCATTTCAAAAATGGATTTGCAGCCCCTAAATTATGTTATTGTTTACATTTTGTGCTGACATTTGATGACATTTCCCAATCAGGGGGAGGTGGAAGGTTCTAAAGTATCCAGAGCTTCTGTGTGCATTTTTGTTGACCTATTTTGGCCATTTTAGCAATTTCTTACATAGGCCACAGCTTCACATGATTGCAGTACCGGTTTCGGCCAGAACCTTACATATGGCTCCTTTAAGAATAAATGTAAAGAGTTAGCACAAAATGAGAGCCTTCAAAGCCATTTGTTCAGATGAAAATAATAATCTGATCAGGGAGGCAATAATGCAACTGGTTTCGCTTGCAGCAATCCATCCATCTCTGTTAAACTGAAATATTAATGGGGCCACCTTTTGCTGTGAAGGTCATTCTAGAGGTTGTGTGGCCAGAAATACCCTGGGACAAAAATTGAAACTAAAATTGCAGATGATCATTATGGTGATAACCAATAAGTAGTATTGCAAAATCAATAAACAAAGAGAATGAGATAGCATGCGCAAATTGAAATGTTGATATCCTGATAAAGAACTCTAGCTATGTTGTATCCTTATGATGACCACTTCAAAGATGACAAATCAGATCCAAGTTATTTAGAACCATGATCCAGGAAACTCACAGTCTATTAAGTCCGTAATCCATTTTCAGGAAGTACAATCCATACATTTAGCCCAAGAGATGTAAGGGGAAAATACCTCTGTATGCTTTGATTAAGAAAAGTAATTTTGAAATTGAAGCCAGATGGAAAAAAAGACGAAAAATAATAATAAGAAACAGTAGAAATACAATAGGCCTTCACACTGCCTTCAGTGCTCCATTCTAATTAATGGGAGATGTCTGTAGCCTGTTAGACTAATTAACCCTTTAGCAGCCGGCTCTACCATTTGGTAGAGCAAATGTCTCAGTGACTACGATTACTTTTATTGGCAATTTGTGGAAATAAACCTACCTGAGCCATCTCTACCACTTGGTTTGGACAAGTGTTGCCAGAAGTAAGTTTTTGTCATCCGAATACGATTCAAAATTTTTACCTTTTCACTGATGTTACAATATCATTAACTGTTACCTCAATCATTTGTTAAAAAAGACCGTTTTTAACAATGCCAAGTTGTGTTGTTGTCTTGTCTTGCATTTCACTTGTATAAAGCAGGAGTTAAGCTTTGTATAAAAGATGTAAAAGTACATTATGCTTGGTGATAAGTGGGGGTAGAAGCATCTGTTGCCATTGTTGCCTAGCTTTAGTTAAGTCTGTTAAAAAAATAGTCAAAAAGGTCAAATTGTGTGGAGAGGAAGAGCCATGGACACAGGAAAGAAGAAGAAATATATCTTACAGTAGCAATGAGAGGGGGACAAAAACCATAGATACATAAATTAAAACACATCACATGTTTTCATTTTATGGTGTCATAGTCAGTGAAAGGTATATGTTGGTATGTTGTTAATGAAGATTTGCTATAGATATTTAACTTGCTAAAAACATTTTTTTTTGTTTTTGTTTTAACCTCCAGTTGACAGAAATATTTGAAATTTGATCACCAAGGGCTAATCTGACAACATGTAGTCAAAAACAATATAAATGTCAAATACGATCTAAAGACCGTATTTGTGTTTGTGGGAGCCTTGAAATACTTTGCATAAACAAACACAGTTACCTGAACTTCATCATGGTGGGAAGTCTACCTCACATGCTCTGTTAACTTTTTGATAGCAAATGGAGCATAAATGCTGTGAAAAGCTAGATCAGAAGAACACCTGACATTTAAGACTGAACAAGTCGAGGCTTCTGTAAAATGGGCCGATTGATGCATCTGGAATGAACTGGATCACCTGATTGTTGTTTGACTGCAATACTTTCACACCTGCACTAGACTGAGGATTATGTTACCAGCTGCATTCTTTACAATTCTTCACAGCTCCAAGGATTTCTCCATCATCAGCTGCAGTATTTTTTTTTCATGGTTGACCTGTTATGCATTTATCCAAAGTCCATCAGTGGTTTGTTTTTCCCTCTGAACTTCTCACATTACTGCACTTGATTTATCTGTTGCCATCCATTCTATCTTTACAGGTGGCCATGGCTGAAATGGTAGAGGGCTGTCTTCCAACCACTAGGTCTGTGATTACAGTTCCAGTGCGTGCACTGAAGTATCTTTGGACAATACACTGAAACCCACATTGCTATGGGCTTAATATAGACATGAAGATTTTGCAGTTTTAAATCAGTGTTTTCAAATCATTTCAATATCAACAATAAGAGTTTGTATTTGTAAATCAAGCTTTGTAGCCCTGTACACAAAAACCTGCCTGAGAAATTAAAGTTTGTGAATGGGTAAAAAAGGATTTGCATGGTTGTAAAAAAAAGATTTGTTTTAGTAAAGAAAAATAGAAGTACTTTTGTTTGCGGATACAAACCGGAAAAACAATGTGCAAGATTCTGAAGTTGCAGATGCAGATCTTTCACCCTGTCTTTTCACTTCTGATTGGATGATGATAAATCAAACTGCCCAATCAGAGAGCAGGGGGCATCCTGTCTTCCTGCACTGCTGCAGGCTCCTAAAGGGGAGTAGATAGATTTTTGAGACAAATAAAGGATGGTGCGACTACTTCTGTGAAAAATAATAAAACTTGACTTTCAAATACAGACCCTGAAATGAGATAATTCACAAACACTATTTACAACAGTAAAAATTTTAGGATTTTATAGCGAGCCCATAAATTGTCCCTATGTTCAATGGTGTGGTCGTAAACGAACAAGTGCTACATATTGTGTGTAGAGCTCATATTTATAGAAACCATTCAAATAAATTAGATTAAAAAAAAAAAGGATTATATAACTTTCCAACACTAAACTCAGTTTTCCTTACTTGTTTGATGGTACAGTGCCATTTATAATGTCACAATATATATATTATTATTTCTTAAACGAGCTATATGCAGGTTTCTGAAATTTCAACTCTTGACTGACACTTGTGGCTGAAAAACAAAACTGCACTTCTTTTCTGCTCATTCTCACAGCGTGCGCTCGTACGTGCACAACTTCACAAGTCATCCGTCTGAGTTGTGCTGGTTGATTTTGTGTATTCGCACAATCCATTGCGATGAAATATACACACAGCTTGCGGGTGTAGACTAATTGTTTACTACCGGTGGTGGCAGCGTGATCTGAAGCATTTAACATGAACGCGCTTGACGTCACATCCGCAGAAACAGCGCAGGAAAATCCAACCCAACTGCATTAAGGAAACATTGGCTAAAGGCTTATAGGTGCACCATCGAAGAGCTGACAGGGTGTCAGTATTTTTATTAAAAGATGTTTGAGTCGTAAATGGTCAAATAAAAAGGCTATTGCTAAGTTTATTTTGGGAAAAAAGTTAGATATAGCCTCTTTAAGCAGTTGCTGCCCATCAGTGTCCCAAGGCTGAAAAAACACACTTCACAACTTTTCTTCCAGGATGGCGCATCATCCGCATGATGTTGCAGATGAGTTTCACTTTACGCTCCACATCACACACTAGCCAGCAGATATCAACACACCAGGTGTTTTGAACACGCACAGTGGCTGATTCAGCAAAGAAATGCAAGAAGACATTATCAGAGAAAGAGAGGAAAAGAAAGAAGGAAAGAGACAGAGTAAGAGAAGATAAGTCTTTTACTGGCTAGAGAGGGCTCACAATATAGGTATCACTGAGATAATCAGCAAAAGTTCTATTGTGTATCTTTAAGGTAAGCCTTTTGGCTAAAACTGCAATTCAACTCACTCAGTTCTTTTTATGTATTGCGGAAAGTCCAGATTTGACTCAATTGAAGCTCTTTGTATATTGTAACATATTATTTGGCATCATAGTTGGCTGCTGATTTGTTGTGTGTGAGTACTGTCTGTCACTGCCAGAGCAGTATGCCATCCATCAGCTCACAGCTGTGACTTACTACCTGATGTTTGGTCAAGGTCACCTCACACATACACAGATACACAGCCGCATGAACACTGATAAACACATCGCTATCCTAGCATACACATGTTTATGACACATAAAGGATGTCTGGATTACAGCTGCACACTAAGATCTGACTTAGCTAAATCAAACATAATGGATTCTTTTTTTTACACCCAGGCTGGGCTTTACCGTGGATGTGACTGAGCTCAGCCATGTGTTGTCTGACAAAATATTTTGTGAGGTTGTTTATTGTCCTTTTGTTGGAGTTGTGCACTATGCCATCAACTTCCGAGCAACTGAAGGGTTAGGGAAATCAAGCAATTTTTAAACTTGCCAATACTGAAATCAGTCAAGAGCCAGAACTCCCACTGCAGTTCTTGAAATCTCTGTGCCCAGTTTGAAAACACCTCTTCCCTGAACAAATTGATTTCTTGTCATGATGTCCTTCCAATTAATTTACCTTTTGCAGCTGAGGCTTTGTGGAGAAGGACCTGGCTATTTACTGCTACCTCAGTCCGAGTCATCACTGCCCCCTGCAGAGACGGAAGTCAAACACCGACCCGGAGAAGAACCGGCCATCTGCACCGGCAGGGGAAGAGGTGGTGCAGCAGCAATGCAATGAAATGTGAAATGAAGCTCCAGGCTGTAGACCAGCACCTGTTTACTGAAGCTGCATCATATCATCCTGCACTTAATATGTTAAAAGTTTTAAATCAGTGACCATCACTGCATTAACTGAATGTGAGCTGTTGAAAACTGTGCAATCACAACAGATTTAAATGTGTTTGACACTTCTAGAATGTGATAACTGATTGTTTTGCAGAAAAGAGAGCACATACTTGTGTGTGATACTTGCACTAAAAACAATTCTCACTTTGTTCTCCTCTGTAAACACCAGCACTGTGACTGCCGCTCCAATTTATTCCTTTTTAACATATAATGAGGCGTGTTCTAAATATAAAACTAGCAGTGCATTTCATCGTGTGCTCGGGTTCACCTTTATACTCATGCTGACGTTGTGTGGTCCTTGGTGCAGCACACACAAAGCTGCGTCTCTTCATGTAAGTCCCCACAACTCAGTAATTGCATGGATTACCTGGAGCCATAATCACATGATGTGTGACAAGGAGAAGGTAAAACATGGGCCATCTGGTCCACCTGGGTGTGCCTAAACCAACACACACACACACACACACACACACACACACACACACACACACACACACACACACACACACATATTCTATATTTCTGCTAGGTAACACAAACATGCTTATACGAAAAAGAAAGGCCTGCTCAGACAGTGAAGTCAAAGCAACACACAGTAGAATTCACAACCAAATTAATGACCATGTCCTCATTTCAGCTGCATACATTAAAGGCTACATCTGCAAAATCTGTTAACATCTAATTTTTTAGAATAGATATACATATTTCAAAAGTTGCTGTGGACAGAAGAGAAGAGGTTCTTTTTCAATTCACATCATTATCACAAGTCAACAGTAAACTAATTAGCAAAGATTCAGTTGACAAGCTCCAACGACTGGGTTTCTAAAACCTGTTTAAAACAGCAGTGTATTTAGAATATACGTATATTTATATATTATGGTGGAATATAACAGAAGTCATTGATCCCCATACCATCTGTCCTTTCATTACGTTTTCTGCCCTTCACCCTCTGCCGTATCTATGATTGTTCCTTTTTTCTTTCCTTCCCCCCACCAATATTGCATCATCTTTCCCTCTGACATCACATCCCTGCAAATCACACTTCCACCTGCACTCCAGCTCAGCCACCAACATGTCACTTAGACCTCAGCTTTTGGACGCAGCTGCCGGATATCTGCAACCGCTGTGCATACATACACTACATACAAACAGAAGCACACACACACACAAACACGTTCACACACATACATGTGACTGCCCCCTGCTGCCCCTGTAGACTATAATCAGTGGGGTCTCAGCTGCAGGACCAGCCATCACTTTTCTGAAGACCGTAGAGATCAGTCATCCCTCCAGGGAACTGGCATCGTGTGTGTGTCCACTGTGAGTGTATGCTTTTGAATTTTCACACATTTGGGGACTAATTTAGATTTTAAACCAGTCTATAGGTGGTGACTTGTCAAACTGATAACAAAACTGGTGTTGCAAATTTGTTTTTCTCTTCATCTGAATTGACTTTGAGATAGATCAATGTCACATTATGAGTTTGGAAGCACAAAAACTAAAACTTTTCTAAAACAATGTGATTTCACTGACTCATTAAACTGTGCATCAGGTGACATGACAAACTCCCTGAATCTCACAACGCCATCTGCTTTTTTGGTAAAATGCTTCATTTTTAATGTTTGATTTGCTTTATGCAAGATGTATTATTATGTCTGCATCTATGCAGACGGACAGCTGAGTTTGCAACCAGCAAAAACAAATAAAAATGACAGTAATCATACAATTAGTAATGGTTTATTCCTGCTTCCATTGAAGTTACACAGCTACAACTCACAAAACACACTCTGTAGTTCTCTTGCATTGAATTGTATGTACACAATTATGCTCATGTTCCCAATAGACTGGACGAGTCATTTTCAAAACTCACCTCTGGCCACAATTCAGATTTGCACACTTGCAATGTGCAAAGTTTGCCACACAAAAATCATAATCCCCTGGTACTACAGCACATATGATTAATCACATATCCTGTATTTATTTTGTGCAAACATCTGTATCCTTAAGGGACACAGCCAACACAACTAATCGACCACAAACTCACTGTCAGCATTTTCCACCAGCTCTGAGTAAAGCATCTATTATCAGAGACAACCTTGGGTTTCACTTGCTGTTGAAGACCTTTGATTTGCAGACATAGATATCCCTGCACACAAGGGAGAAACCACTTTTTTCTCTCCCTCTCTGAAAGAACTAAATATAAAAGCTAATTCAGAGCAATCTGTTTGTCTTAGTTAAAAAAGAGAAGTAACTATAGTATGGATAGACAGTAATCTGAGGATGTAGGACATACTGTAGAGCTGCAGTAGGCCAACGGAGATTCTTATATCTTATAGAATGGTGTTTAAAATGAGGACACATATTTGTCATAAACAACAAAACAAAGAGCTTGAATACGCTGAGCCATCTTTGTGAGATGGCCATAACAACAACTAATTTGAAAAGGAATTGAGTGAAATAAAAGTGTCACATCATAAAAAGCAAAGCATATAAGCATATTTTTGATTATTTCTATCTATTCCTCCACCAGGTGTGTGCATCTATGCAGCAATTAGATCACAGTTACACAACATGCACCTGTGCATGTGAAACATTTGGTTGATAGAGATGATCAATAACCAGCATGTGCTTTTGTGTGAGTGTCTGTGTACCTGTATGTTTTTGTCAGCTTAACATGTGTGCACAGCATATGGGCTACATGTCCTGCTGAACATGCATGCGTGTCCGTGCATGTGAGTGGTTGCGGGTTATGTTCTCAAAAGCCCTGAAGGTCATTGGTGAGGTGATTATACTTCAGCTGTGTCCAGGTTTGGAGCACAAATGGCTGCACTTCCGCATTGATTTGCTGTCACTCCAGATGGAAATTCATACTGTACACCAGATTGGAACACACACCCACAAACACACACACCCCAGCCTCTCTTTCTCACTCATACACACACAAACTAATCATCTTCAAACTGGTGAATGATTTCAGAGTGGGCGGTTTAAAGGTGAAGGATCAGGCAGTGTTTGTGACAGGTCACTGATGGTTTCCGTACATAGTTGGAAATGTATTCTCTAGGATCTGGATGAACTGTCAAATGAGGTTATTGGGAACGGCTTCAGCTGGAATTTTAATTCTCACATTTAAAACGTCTGACATGATATTGAAATTCAAATGGCCGCCTCGCCAGTATTTCTCAATCTTACTACATGAATATGAATGGAATGATATCCTCCATCTGATTCTTCCTTAATATTCATGAGAGGAGACTTGATGAATTACCCAAATCTGTGTACTGATCTCTATTTGAGATTATTGAACCAAGAAACCAATTGTTCTGTAATGAGAAGGCTTTACGCTGGC
>JAPMNP010637517.1:0-16315 GCA_029874935.1 Atherina boyeri
CTTTTCAAGAGTAAATACGATAATAGCAAATTATATATAATCTGCTCTTTTAATTTATTACAAGAATTTATTTGATTATGTGTCACAAATAATCACATAAAATCTTATTCTAAGTCTAAATCTTTTAGATTAACCAATGTGTAGTACAAGCTCTCTGAAGTTTTGTAAAGCCAGCTGCCTGGACTGACTGTTTAAGCTCAGCCATCTCTGTACTGTGGTAGAGGGCCTTTGTCCCCTAAAACAAAATACACTCTGAGTGTGCATGTGGGTGGATGTCACTTCAGATACAGATGCATTTGGGGTCTGTATGTGGGGAAATAATGTGCAACAATGATATCTTTGATCATTGCTAGAACTCCCCAACACAGGAACTGTGTCGAGTGTGGTTATCATCAACCCATTTCTATTCCCCCAGCACAAATCATTTCATGGCTCCTTCATCCCATGTGCCAGAACTGGGTTTCAAAAGCAATTTCAGCTGAAAAATAAGGTGCTTTTCTTCAATTTTCAAGCCATTTGTATCAGGGTTAGCGTTGTTTACCTTGGTAGTACACTGGTATTTACATACCTCTTTAAAGAAAAAAAATGGCCTCGTATGATTTATGGACTGCAGCAAGAGCGCAATTTTCTATGTCGTCCACCTAATCTGAGAGGGTATGGAGAAAGGTCACATTGGCCATACAAATACCAAGGCCTTTCCACAGAGAGTGGGTGGATATTCATTCTCTTTAAAAAAAATGTCAGTTAGGTCTGATTTATGATATGCAGAGCACACTAGACTCCACAACAACATTGGTTTCAGCCTCATGTTTGGACCGCTGAAATGCAGAGAATAAGAAAATAGAACAATTTGAACACCTGCCTTTGATAACACTGTGGCATGCCACCGTAACAATAATGGCTACATTTCTTTGGCTTTTCTTTCCATGCATCTTTGTTTCTGTAAACAACAAAAACAACAGCAAAAACTATTACAAAAAAAACCCCACAATGAAACAAGAAACGCTGGGAGATGCAGTCAGGTGTTAGGATCAATGCCATGTTTTAGAGTTGTAACCTTTAGCCTCCCCCTTGACTCTTTTGAGATATGATACCATGAGAGTGACAGAGGTGGAAAATACATTTTCACATACTTAGTGAATATGATACCACTTTGAGGGCTTTCTGCTTTCCCTTAATTTCTCACACGCACCCTTCCTTTATAGCATCTGGCATGAATTTGATCTGCACAACAAGCAAGAATGAAATATGTTCAATCCCTCTTCTGATCCATCACAAATAATTCCCTACAAAGATGAAATCCTGCCCTAGGTGATGTTTACAGCCTATACAAAGTCAATTATTAGTGAGCAGTATTGTCCATTAAAATCTGACTTTGTCAGGTGGATCTTTATTAATATTAATGTGAGTTTCATATTCCACAATGTAGCCGCGTGACAAGGACGTTTGATTTGTCTGGAGAGAATAAAAGGAAGACTCCCAAAAAGGTCAGCCAATTCACAGAACTGCTGAAACACTAGCCACAATGACAAAGAGCATCACAATCAAGATACAGCTACAATGACAGCACCTAAAACACCTGTTAGGCTGACACCATGCAGACCTGATTCCAAGTGAGTTCCAACTGAATTTTTTTTTTTTTTTGAGAACAAAAATAACTTCAAGTTTCAATATTGGTATAAAAAAAGGATTAAGTGAGATCAATGAAACACTGTCTTAAAGGCAACATGCATCTGTTGATCAGATCAGAACTGCAACCACGAGACATTTCACTGGGAGCAAATGGATCTATATAATATAAAAAGGAAAAGTATAGTGTGTCAGTTTTGAGATTCCATTTCATGTTAAGCATTATACGCTCATTATTTACAGTGTGCTCACTCCTTGCATGGATGGACCAATTTATGGGGAAGCAGAGGATCAAGTTCAGTCCTAATGACAACCCTTCACTGACCTCTCCAGAGAAAACAAATGGAGCCCCAAGGTGATGTTTCAATATCACTAACTACTTGGGTGTCCCAGGGAAAGGAACAGATGTAGCCCTGAGGATGAGGAAGGGGTGAGGTGCAGGTCAAGGTCACCATACGCCAAGGTTAGGGTCAGATAAGCACGGCTGGCTCGGGGTCTTCACATGCCCACAGGCCATAAAAGAGAGGCGTGGACAGAGACTCAAGAGCTATGGATCGAGTGTTATTCCACTGAGGGCCGGCGGGGTTTGGTGAAGCAAGGGGTGTTGAGGTTCAGCTCCGTCATATGCCTCAGTTTCACAGTTGCTCCAAGTCCTGTTGCTCCAGGAAAATTTGATTAAATTATAAATGTGTTTGCTAGTTTAGAAACTGACATAACATCTTTGAGAAATGCGCGCAATAAAACAATGTTTGATTTAGAAAACTGGCCACAAATTCATCGTGATGTTTGGATGCAACTATGGCAGAAATGTTTTATATGTAAGGTAAGACTGAGTTCACAATTACGACGAGCAGTAATTCAAATGTTAACACTGCAAAGCCCAGCCCGCATTTCTGTGTTTTTTACAATGCAAATTCATGTGTATATTTACTATGTCGCAAGCACAACGGAATCATCTCTAATTGGAAAAATCTAAATGAATTACTTCAGGTTATTTGTTAAGACTATGAAATGTCAGACTATGCCATTAGTTGAAGAGGGAGATCCCATGATATTTGGGGGGAATAAATTAGCTCTAGCACATTTATTTTTGACTTAATTAATAAGATAACCTAAGTGATTTATTTGATTCCCCACTGTATGGCACAATAATAACCTACAGAATGAGGTAAATTTACTAAATGTGTTCAACTAAAGAAGGACAACAGGAACATAGTGAGTCTGCAATTACTGTCACATTCATGGGGAGGAGGATGCTAATGGGGAGATTTTCTGCTTCACATCAGATCAAATGAAACTGTATCCTGGTGGGTTGTGCTTTCTTTAATTAGAAGGTGCAAGTAGTTTGATAAAACTCTTAAAGATTGCAGATCCTCTGGTTGTCAGTTAATTGCATGTGTGTTCATTCTGCTGCAGCATCATGCAGTCCATGTTTCCCTATACATCATTCTGCATTCAATGAACAGTGCAGTGCTCGTGTGTAGCTAGGAAATGAACATAAAGGCATTCCGTTTCTTTATCCATCCATAATAACTTCACCAAAGTACTCACAAGTAATGAAGGATGCTGTTCGTCTATTCATTTATTTTTCATTTTCAGGTGAAAAACATGGATTGACCTTTCATATAATGAGGAGACTAAACTGATTTCTAAACAGGAAGAAACCAAAGTAATTACATTCTTCAAAAGCTTCAAAGAAATATAAGAAATTTCAGCAGGAAATAAGCTTTTATATCTTTTGTTTTAAACATCCATGTATAGAAAGAAAAAACAATGAAATACTTTATTACTCATCTGTATATGAAACTCTACTTTTCCTTGATGATACTTTTGAACAATAAGCGCGATCAAGCCCCTAAACCTCCATTCTGAATGTATGTCTGAGCATGGAAATATTCACGAAAACAAAAACTATCACAAAAAGAAATCTAGAAAAAAACTCATAAGGGAAATGTATCTTATAAATAACAGAAAAGATTACGTATGTGATAGAAAGTAGAAGTGTGGAGAGTATTGAGGGAGTAGAGAGGGAGTGAACTGATACCTGATGCAGATGATTGAGTATGATATTCTCTCTTTTAGGAGTTGCAAATTAAATTCACAGATATTGAATAGACTTGTACATTATCAGTTATTATTGCTATTGAGTTTGTAAAGGTTGTGGTGTGAGTTTAAACTTGTTTCCCATTGTTGTAATAAAACTTTTTTTAAAAGTTTAAATTCCAGTCATAAAAATATATTTTAGAAAAATCTTACTATACATTATAATGTCACTAATGACAAATACAATGCCAAGATATCAATACAAATACTCATTAGAAAGTCATATAAATGTCAGTAGTTAAGGTGGATTAATCCATTGATTTAGTTCATTGCCTTTATTTATCAATATCTTAGTGACAACAATACCATAGTGCACAAATCCATTATGTTACCAATATATCAGCTTACAATGTAAATGTCAAATACAAGTAGAGCTGCTGGCACTGGCTTCATTATTTGTTACCAATGATGTTCTGTCATTGTTGTGGCCTTCTTTATTATGGCAGTTGTTTTAATGAGATCTTTAAAAACAAAAGGAAAAAAAAGCTGTTGACAGCAAGTACATTTACATGATTAGCATCATTCATGTTATTGACTGTTGTCAACATACATGATAAGCCAAACTTGGCTGAGCAAGTCAACATATAGGCAACGTAACAACAACAGGAAGCAAAAGGAATAACTCATATCATGGAAAGAAAGACTCTGAGACGGAAAGATGAAGACTGAACAGGGGATGGAGGAGAAAAAGAGAGTGCAATGACTCCACAAAGGTCACTCCTTTTTGTAGTCCACAATTGACATTTAAACACACGTTTCAAACGTCACCGATAAAATTACGCGAGATAATGGCGAGCGAGCTGCTTACAACGGCATGCAATTATAACCATAATGAGATGCAAAAATGCTAATTTCTTTGTGCACGCTCCAGCCTCCTTTTGTGGGGTGCCGCGGCGTCTGTGGTGGATGATAGATGCCACGCTGGTGGTGGTAGACAGAATGGTGACAAGTGGGAGTGGGAGCAAGCAGAGAACAGAAGTGGGGCAAATATGCCACACACCCTCACAAGAGTAAATCCCATCCCTGGCCTTGCTAATGCTTCCCTGAATGTTCTCCAAATCTATACAGTTAATTAATTGTTGCAGATATTTTTCAATTAATGGGGGAAAAATGTTTTACAGGCCTTTTGTGGATGTTTTGAAATAGAAGACTTCTGATGTGATGACAATGCAGGACTGTCTCCCACATATATTTGATGTAGACTTGAGACCAATTTTATCTAACACATTAATACCCAACCAGATTTTTTTCATAACATTATATCATTTTACATCTCTAATGTCAATATATTTTGGTGAGTATTTTACTTGTGCAATTGGAACAAAAAAGAAAAAAAAAGTACTATCCTCTGCCTGGTACATACATATGCCTCAAACCTTTGCTTAAGGACAGCTAAATGCCTAAATAAAATCAAAAGTAATAAGCAACTTGTTAGTGCATATTCCTTTAGACTGCCTCCCTCATTTGCAGGTTCACCATTTTCAGACCTCTCGCCCACCCCTCTACCTCTGGTGACTGATAAGAATGGGACACAAAACATGCTAGCAGTCATGCTGTTTGTTAGAAGCAATTAATTTCTCCAAGGCCTTCATTCCATTCAGGGTAAGCTTTTGTGCTCTAAATCCCACTATTCTGAGCTTCTCTTTTGCCACGTAGGAGGGTATGAGAGAGTGGAGGATCGGAAAAGAGAGGGAGAGCCCGAGACAGAAGCTTTGGATGACAGATTATCTTGGGCCAGTTAAGCATGTAATTGCTCAAATGAGTTAAAATCCCTTCAAATATCTGTCTCTGCACCTCATCACACCACTTCATACACTCAAATATTTGAGTATTCACAAAGATAAACCTAAAAGGACTCTTCAATAGCAAACGGCCAAGACATTTTTTTCTTGTTTTTTTTTCTTTTTTACCCCCTTCTTTTTTTCAGCTGAAGGATAAGTATTCAGTGCTTTTCTATACTTGTTTGAAAAGGCAAAAACACTGATGCAGGCCCAAAAATCTTCAATTACTTTCTTAAAACTTAACCCCTTGGAGGTGAACTGTGGGAGATTATCTAACAATTTGTAGTGCTGTCAAGATCAGCATGGAGCAGTACCATCAACGGTACTACAACATATCTGGACAGTTAAGTTAAAGATCAAGTAGGCAAGTGGGTATGTGCATAGGGGACAATTGTTATACACAATAACACAGGTTCAGATGTGAAATATGCATCTTGCCAAGAATTCTGTTTTTACACAACCACTATTACTTTTTGCTAAGACTGATGAAACCATCCCCTACAGGCATAAGCTCCAGTATCTTATGTATGTGTGTCATCAAATAAGATATCCACTTTTGATTTAGTCTTTCAAAACTAACATGTTTAATTTTATCTCTACTGAGATTTTCTCCACAGACTCAACATTTGTACTGTATTTGAATTTGGACATCAACATTAAAATGACATTGCTATAACATAAATTGATTGCATGTGCATTCTCATTATCAAGTCATAAAATTCTGTAGGATTTATTTAAACAAAAAAATGTTTTAAAAAAAGTTTTGTGAGCATGTTGGAAAACTAAATGTGCTGAAGATGATTGGCTAGGGAATTATGGAGCCTTTTTGCCAGGTGTATTTGGCCCTTGCCAAATGCCACCCTCAGAGCAGAGAGGGTGTCCTGCATTGCTTCCCTGAATGAATGCTAATGAGGGCGTGTGTGTATGTCTGAATGTTATTCACACCACATCAAACTGGGCCTGCAAAGAGGTGCAAAACTGGGGCTGGCAGCCTCCCAAACCAAAACAACCTGGAAGAATGTCAGACATTACATGTGCCTGTGACAGCGTACATGCATGGATTATAGTAGGGAAAGACACTATAAAGACTTTATTAACACTGTCTCCGTTGCCTCCTGGAAAACTGCTCATGTCTATGCCCAGACAATCGATTTGATCTTCTAATTTTTAAAGCAAAACATCATAAAAAATATAATCTAAAATATGTAAATACATGGTAATGTTTAAATATTCAACAACTCTCTACATTCCTGTAAAAGAAAATGCCTCATGCATTTCTTAATTTGACAGAGATATTATGCTATGAAAGGACACCCCGCTGTGATGGATTTACAGGATTTAAGAAACAGTTCTGGGTAACATTCCCTCAAGCACGCCAAATAATTGGTCAAGTCTGAAAGGATTTACTTTAAAAGATAAAGTCATAACTTGGATTGCAAGACAAAAAAAAAAGCATACTTAAAACGCACATCCAACTTAAGGAGTTGAAACTAAACTTGCATTAGTTTTACCATGCACAACACAGTGCCACACAAGATAGATTCAGAAACCAATTACAATCATTTAGGATGGTCTCGTTTGCTAAGGTGAGACATTCTCAGGATTGGCTTCACATTTGCTGAGAGCTGATGGGCAGACAAGGTCACTGGATGTACAAGCTCTCATTTAAAACATAGACATGAGAGCAGAACTGGGGTTAGTTGGGTCTATCAGAGCTGTCAATCAATTAATGACAATTATTGAGCAAGGACACCCGTGGGAGGTGAGAGAGGGAATGAGAATGACCATGGGGGAGCAACACAGGGAATGGGACGAATTATGGAGATTGGAAAATAATGACCAAAACTGAATGATATTACCAGCCCACACAAGCAGATCGCCTACATCCCCAACATGTGAAAAGTGAGTCAATTGAGCACCGTGACAGGGATTTGGACCTTGTTCTACTAATCACACTACCAATGAGGAAGTTATTTGATAACTTATTAGAGTTCATTGAAAGAAAAAAATAGAGCAGTGCATTGCATGATCATAACTAAATTATGTGCAGCTTCAAATATACCATGAATTATTTCATTAGTCAAAATGTTAACAACAAAGATAGGTGTTTTCACCACACATATAGAAAGTTAGCAAAACAGAACATGAAATGAAAGAAAGAGGTGAGACCACACGATGTCCCACGCCATGAAGGCGCTGGTGCCACTGCTGTGCTCAAACAAATGAGTACAGGACAGAGTCATGCTCAGTCTAAACTGGGAGAGAGGAGGGAGGGAAAAGCGTTTTGAAATTCTCCAGCTGGCAGGCTTTAATTTTCCACCATTCTAATTAAAATGCAAATTAAATTTATAATTAGCAACCACAGTATCCGAGAAAACCACCTTGTGTGCAGCCCAAACATATGGGGCAACCAGCGGTGGGCAGCACTGTCTCTAGGAGACGGCAGAGGTGGGTGGCAGGACTGAGGAGCGTTTGTTGAGGATGGAGCTACTGATCATGGGTTGGGTTGGTGACATGGGAGCAGCACTGTGTGTTAACCTGCTCCTCTCAGCTGGGAGCCCTCTAAGCTCTCCAAGCACAGGGAAGCCCAGAGAGCATAGCCCAGTTTACTCTGTTGTCACTTCCCTTGTCACAGGTCATCGCATGCTTCACTTCAGTTATGCACAAATGTGGTCAACAGCACTGCCCGGGTCAGCTTCACCAGATCGAAAGGTTTCTGACCAAAATTAACCTTTGCTGACTCTCAGATAATTAATGTTTCATTGATGGCCATTCATTGTAAACACAACATTTTCCTAACCAAATCCCATTCAGCCGCTCTAGTCACACATGCTGAGGCTTTTGTATTATAAGTTCGAAAGTCATCCAAGTGGAGCCTTTACGAATTTGGGAGACTTTTAAAACATGTAACATGGAATTGTAAAGATGGTGCTTTTTCCTATAGTATCTCTTATGTTTGATGGTGCTGATGTGAATGCTACTTTATGGGGTTATGCACGCAACAAACTGTATTTGACCATCTTGTTTTGGCCAACACAAGTTAGAGATAGGTCACAGTGGGTCAGAAGAACACTTTCTCAAAAGGTGCCTGGCTTCTCTACTGACACTGCTGAAACAGCACCATCAATCATCCATCAGTTGTCACAGCCTGAAGCTAAGGTCAGAACAAATCCATGTCAAAAGAAAAGGCCACATCTTACCATGCGCTTTCGCTCAGCTGGACAGTGTGCTGGTGACACTGTGTCAAGAGACTGCTTTCCCACTCTATAGTCCTTCTCTGTGACTGACTTAGTCAATGAGAAGGTCTCATATGACCTCTTGAACACCCCCATCCCCTTGACACCTGAGTTGGACCACCAGCTTCCATTAGGCAGTTAAGTGTCTTGACTACAAGACAGACTTATCTAGGAAGCTGTCAGGTGAGTTAACCTGCAAAGCTATGGCTAGACAATTGGATGTGTCCCTGTGTCACGAATGACACTGTTCCCTCTAACATGCTGCTCTGTAGGTGACACTCTTTGCTATGTAGAGTCAAGGACTCGCAGACTGTCATCTGTAATCTTGACTTATAAAAGGTGTCGATAGTAGCAAAGTAGCCATCATTATGTTTTCTCTATTTCCCTGTACATAAAAAACTCCCATAAGACCCTGCTGCATTTTCTTCTGATAGATTTTCAAGCTTCCACTCTCTCGACTGTCCTTGGCAACTGCAGAACTGAGTTTTTGTCCTTGGCAACTGTGAACTGATTGCCAGGCCACTGGATGAGCTTTTTATTTAAACACATTGTGGGGATGTGACATATCCCTATACGTTGCGACTGGACTGACAAGTCAGACACAAAAGAAACCTTTCTGTGAAAATATCCAAACTGCAGAGGTAGACAAAAAAGTCAAAATGATATATGGCTTTACCAAACTGACAGTCACTGTTGGACAAAACATGGTTTCTAAATATAATCCTCTATTGTTTCCTGTTCCCTAAGAAATTATCTTGCTAGCTGTTTGGTTTGTGCCACCTGTTGCCTTGTTAATCATGCTGAGAAGATACTCATAAATCATAACATTCTTCAATTAATCAAGCTGTCAGCTTCTAGGTGAGGGGTCATGCATGGAAGAGACAGAGGTCATCGGTGTGGTGTGAAAGGGTCATGGTTGTGTGGCATCTGTTATTCTTAGGAAGTGTCAGTAGAGGAGCCAGTGGAACAAAGAAGAAATCAAAGTCCAAGGGACACGGGAAAGGGATGGGGGGTGGGGGTGGGGTGGGGAGGTGACAGGGGAAGCCACACCGCAGCCAGAGAAAAGAACCACGGTGCAAAGCATAAAGCCAGTCAAATTGACCTGTCATTACATCAAGAGAGCCATGCCAAGCCGCTACATTATCACACTTGCCATACCCTTTTAGATGACAGAGTTCCCGCAACTTACTAGGTTCCTGCAGCACACCATTTGCATAATTAACAAGTCATTCATGTGCCATTCATGTGACTTCTATTCATTTGTAGGAGCCTTCAGATTAACCAGCAAGCACTGCATACCATAATTGTGTGACAGGATGCAGGGCAGTGCCGTGTGATTAGTACACTAAAATCACAAATTGTTCAAATAAATGTATCACTGATGCACCTTACCTTTTCAAGATGAAGCATTAAGAAACCCTGATAGTAAGTTGCATAAGGTATTCAATTATTTAGTTTGGTGTGCACCTTGTAAAAAAAGAGCATTTTAACAAGTGCATGTGAATGCAAGACAGAAGGTACATGCAAAGAAATTTTCTGGCGGTGTTCTGGGAACATAGTCGAAGAAAGGGTAATGTTCAAGTATTCAGGGATGGTTGAAATATTTTGATTTCATTCATCCATTCTCAAAGCAGCAACACCTTACATAAATATTTTTGTTAAATGTAAATGCCTGATTCATTAATGCGAGCACTATTTCACTGTTAATTTCAATGTTGCCGTAGATCATTAAAATATAGAGCTATTTCCACTCGTTATATTTTTTAGTTTTTTCTAGGGCTGTTCAATATATTGCTAAGCTCTAACATTGCAATGTGTATCCATGTGAATTAGTCAATCACAGAATATTTAACTATCTCAATATAAAAAATCATAGCCTAGATTAGCTATCTAATTTCCCGCCCAGAGGGCAGTTGTACAGGCTACATTATATATGGCTACAATAAACAGATGTGTTTGTTTACAGCATTTTATATTAGAGTGATTATTAAATTTTGTCAATTTCTGAATAAAAGACAAGAGAGAGTCCTTGTACACTAAAGATTTACAGCATTACGATGTGGTTAAGCGACACCTTTCTTATTTCTTTACCGAAGTCTGCACAGCATTTAATATGGACTTTAAGTAGCCTGCCCCACAGATGCCCCACTCTGGTGGGCAGAGCCAGTGCAATGAAAGCAACAAACTCATCCACCAACATCACTTGTGAGGTTAAAAGCAATCTCTGACAACCAATGTTGACTGATGTGGTGCAAAATTCACCATCAAATCTGATGTCATGAAATTAATTAGATCTTGTAAGATGGAAGGGATCCTCTCAAACTTTAGAGCGGTACTGGAGTAGCATGGAAATCTGAACACTCACCCGATGGTCATGGTAAATCTGTAACACATGCAAGATAAAAAAAAGTAACACATGAAATTACCCATATTAAAGCTGCCAAGCCTAAAACAGGCAATGGTGCTTACCAAGATCAATACCATCTCCATTCTAAACTAATATGCTCCAGCAGGCTTTGTTTAGGGTTCTTTTGGACCTAGAGGCCAGGGTGTTCCGTTGTATATCTACCTTTGGGATGTACAGGAATAATGTGTTATCAAGTTTATCTGGGTGTTTAGAAGGGAGACAATTTGATTAAAAGCAAGGAAGTTCAGCCCTGCAATCAGCAGAAAACCTGCACAGGATACGGCTCTGCCATTAGATTCAGAGTCAAGATTTGGGTAGTTTTGACCATGGATATGACCATGGATTTGTTTTGTTAACTGTAAAATGACTGAACCTCAATACTATGTCAGAAGCCACAAATTTAAGCTGATATTAGCAGTAGTTGGTTTGTAACCAAATTGTCATTCAGTACAATTTAACTCAATATTTTTGTGTTAACTCTACAACTTCATGTATGTTTATTTTCAGCTATAGCTCTGCATAATTTTGACATATAAACTATAACTGCATGGATTTCGTTCAGCAATGTACCTTCCCTTAGGTTTTAGGCTTATTATGGCACAATTTTACATCAATCCAATTACAAATGTCTCCATATAAGTCACTCTAACATTACCACCGACTGCGATTAGCACATTACCAAACTTGTGTGTGCAATTTGAACACAGCTGGGTGTATGTTTTGCATTTGTTGTATCCAGACGAATATCAAATTGTCTTATAGGGAAATGGACCTCAATGGATATTTCTGTATATTTAAAAGATAGTTTGTTTCTGGCATTTTTTTCCAACCCTCTGTGTTAGCATCTTTTTTTTTTCTTTTTTTTTTAAAAGGATATGAAAAAAAGAAAGGGAAAAACCTACACCTTCCATATTTTTTATTTGTTTTTTAATCAATTTAAAAAATGCCCCAAAGAAAAATGCAGTTAAGATCTACAGATAAACTAAAAATAACACAGATTAACATAGCTTGTATGTATTAGCAGTACAGTATGTACTGTGTATGTGAACAATCATATTCATGTGTATGTGAATGATCATATCCAAGCATGAAAGTAACTAGAACAACTGCAGTCGTTTCCTACACTACAGCTCATAAAGGTGAGTGAACAACTTAAATTCACTCAGACTGGAAATTATTCACAGCATAACTGTGTCACAATTTCCCCCATTTCATTTTAATAAAAGCATGCCATTTGCAGATGCCAAATCAGATGCCAATCTTTTCATGTGCTACACACCTTAAAAGCAAAGTACAAGTACTTTAACCCTGCACCATTTAGCACATGAGGTCACTCATTGCTGATAATTACAACATCTGTAATTTCCTTTCTTCTTGTGCTATACATCAAGCCTGAACTTTACAGAGCTCGAGGTGTCAATCTGCTCTATGTATTTCCCTTTGCATTAGTGAGTTTGACTGACATTTAAGTCTCACAAATGTTGTTACCAGCCTGCCACTGCCCACTCATCCACCACCTTAAGAATTTGCAAGTGATTTTAACCATTGATTATTAAGTGGAAGTCTCATGCAAGTGTATTCAGGCATATCTAAAACGTCTTTAATGAGTTCACTTAGTCAATCACTGCTCTTTTGTTAAAAATGGCAAAAAGATTTGAGTGCAACATAATCTTTTTGCCTGTCATGTCATGATTTGTAGACTATGTAAAATCTAAAAACAAAAAAAAAAAAAAAAACACACCAAAAGTTAATCTTATTTTTGACAAAAAGAAATAATTAAAATACTATGCAAATGTTTTATACTCTTAGTCCATGCAAGACATTTATGTGCCATTGCCAATAGTGCTTTTTTTTAACAGTTTGATTAAATGCTTTAATCAATCAACATCCCAGCCGGTGTATTAATCACTTCATCAAGCAGTTGATGCATTAGGTTTTTAATGGACTCCATTTATTTTGATTTCTCCTCTCTTCATCTTATCGAAAGGCCTCTCCCAATCTGGGCAGATAAAAAGAGGGAAGCAGGAACGGCAGTCTGTAGTGGCGAGAGCTCAGGCGAGCCTGTGCCTTAACTTCATTACAATCACGCTGTTCAGACTTAACCAATTTATTAGTGGCAATATGGTGCCCGGAGAAATGGCTAGGTAAACCACATAGCTTAGCTTAGATAAACAGGCGCCTATTCATTTGTCTCCTCACCTGACACTGTGGTGATGTATGATCCTAATAAGATTAATATCCCTTGAATTTATTTCCTCTTAGTGCCCGCAGACATCCTTTAATGTTACTCCTCAATGGTCTAAGATGGTTTCACAATCTCTATGTTGTGAAAATCAAGAGTACAAGTAAAGCGGGACGTGAATAATAAATAAAACAAAATTTAATGAACAGGTTTGCCACAACACTTCTGATGTAAATGTTGGTGTTATACTGCACAGAGGCAAGTGTCTTCTTACGCTTGAACTGTGAATGAACATTCTTTCCTAATCTGAAGGGGCTAAATAACTCATTTCTAAAAAAGCATCTTCTCTAACAATGATTATTCAAGTTTTTGCTGTATTCAATAAGGCATTAAAGTAGTCATTGAACCATCATGTTCTGGTCAGAAATGACCACAATTAGCAAACAATCCATCTCATTTTAAGCCCCCTCCCAGCCAACCCCACCATCACCCAACCACTGCAGCGTCTAGTTTGGATTCACGCATAGACTTTCTGTCTCATCCATATTTCCCCCCTGTCTGCCCTTCTGCTTCTCCTCTTCTCTTCATTGTGCGCTAAAAAGCTATTGTCTGCATCATCTGTAACTCTGTTCACTGTTACGAGGCAGCGGTGAAAAACATGAGAGTGCACAGGCTTGGAACGCTGAATAGAAAATTGTACTTAAGTGGTCTTCTCTTGCCCATCACCTCTAGCCTCTACCCTCCTCCACATGAGAAGGGCTGCTGGGGTGGGCTGGAAGGGGAAGCCAGCAGGGCAATAGCAAACTTGAAAGCAGCCAACATTTGCAGCACTCTTGAAAAACAAGCATTTCACACCTGAAGCCTTTCATGCAGGGCCTCGAGGCATCCCCTTCAAGGCATTTAATTGGCTATTGCTTCAGAGCTCGTTCAGCGTGCCCATTATGGTGAGGCGACAAGCAGCCAAGTATGTCGAATGAAAAGGGTCCTTCTCCCAGATGGGCCTTGTGGTATTAAAAACTGCCCGATCACTTCTTGTTGACTAGCAGTGGTAATTCAGATGTATGCCCATCTACAAATACTTTCAATGAAAAGAGTGAACTGGATAAGATGGAGAACAAAGACTGAACTTCACGATTTCTTAAAAATACAGTTCTCTGTCACAAAGACGAAAGAGATCATGCTCTTATACCAATGTGTAAATCCTGTAGGCACAGCACATAGCTGTTGAAATAAATGACACTCAACTTCAGCATTTCTGTTTATCACTGATGACATTTGTACAAGCTGTGAAACATTTCATTGGTTGTTGTCAACTGGTGAAAACATTAAAATACCCTGAGGCATGCCTCTACAAATCAGACACTTTGATCATTTACACTTCCAGTTGAAATGAAGACATTTGTGCTTCCGCTAAACATACATTTCATGCTTTAATCTCAGCCTGAGGATGCAAGGCTCCATGATATGATGCTCCACTTTTGTTTGGCAGTTCTACCTTAAAGATAGAGTCTTCTTCCTTCCCTGTGCCATCTGCCATCTGAAGTTTCACCCATATCAGCCTGAGGCATTGGAGCCTCCACTGAAAATGTTTGTGAGGGCACCCTGACTCCCCATGGATGGACAGCCTTAGGGGAACCAGATAAAGTAGGTGTTTAGTCTCTGGGCTGCTGATGAGGAAGGGATTGGCTTTGAGCTGGGTTGGGACTCATGGGAAATCTGGCGTGCAAACTAATTACGTTGTGCTGCCAAACTGCCTGTGATTACAAAATGGAGAGGCGGCGAAGGTGGAGCTTATGCTTTATCAATTGCCCTAGCATTTCTTTTCTAAGAGAAAACAGCTAAAGCTAATGAGATTATTTAAAGAGATGTTCTTTTTTTGTTTAATGGCTTGTTGTCTTATTTTATCTAGAACTATTGTAACAACATATCGGATAAATGTACAATAAAGATAAATAAGTTGAGGATGATTTAGGTGAAGAATCTAAACATTTAAGATTTGTCTTATTAGAAAAAAAAAAGAATTTCTAGTATGGTTCAGTAACAGCTAATATCTAATTACTTTTTCCTTGTTTCCCCCACCTGCATGTCACACTTTTGGAGAAAGCCACTTAAAAACAGGTTAGTTCACAAATTATCTGCTATATTTGTATTAACGCCTCAGCTGGTGGCACAGACAGCCCCTGAAGATATGCACCAAGCAAATCATTAAAGGTACAATGGGCTGCTAGTTTGCTTGCCTTAGTGTGAAACAAACCAAACTTCATCTTCAATATCTTAATACTTCTTCAGATAAACCAACTGACTTTTGCATTTCTCAGCTTTTAATGAAACCGAATTTGATTGAAATTACTAAAATATCGGTACAGTTGTTAAAACAAATAATTTTAGTCTAAATGCCAAGCCTTGGATTTAAAACTTTTTAAATTGAAAAGATAAAGATCCAGATGTGAATATACCAACTCATTTCCAAAAGGGACAAAATCAAAAACAATGAAAAACAGGAATTTAACATTTAATAAAACAACACCACAGGAAAAAAAAATTAAAACCCCTCAATTCTGAACAATATGATAAGATACCTTAAGGACAAAACAAAACAGAAAATATAGCCCAAACCCACACCNACTAAATAAACATTGCAATAAATACAAAAAAAAAAAAATTTAGAAACTAAGAAACAAGAGAATCAAAACATAATGTTTAGAGTGTGATGTTTAGGGGCAAAAAAGGGGTGTGTGTGTGTGTGTGTGGGGGGGGCAGACCACAACAACGGAACACATCTATATTTAAAACTCTAAAACAACCCGAACAAAAAAAATTTGTATAAGCAATAGAACAATTTAGAAAAAGCCCACTAAATAACAAAAACACAACTGGCTCAAATACAACACAATGTAAGTTCATAATTTTGCAAAATAAATAACCTGAACATTCTAGAAAAAATGTCTGTGTATATATATAGATATATATATATATC
>JAPMNP010637559.1:1958-12218 GCA_029874935.1 Atherina boyeri
GTATTATACACAACCTAATTATTGAGAAATAAACTAAACACTGAAGTGTCCCTTTAACATGTTTTGAAAAGTCCTATCATACAACTGTTTTTCATTATTATTTATTATTGTATTGTGTTTTTTCGAATATCTTTGACCTTTGGTGCTTAACCTGAAACGAAATCATATTCAACATTTGACTAAATGATGCAACAAAAAAGGCAGCAAAAACACACAATAACCCCCTGAAATGACCTTGGCCCCGTCTGGACCCCTCATTGATGAGGGGCAAAGCATTATGTACACACAACCATAAAGTCAACACTGACAACAGCTATATTCCACCGGCTATGTTCAGGACAAAAGAGCTCAAACGATGGCATGCCCTGTGTGGGTGTGAATGCTGATTACAGCTTGTCACCAAGCATTCAGCTCAGAGAACTGTAGGAAAACATGTCACAAGTTGAACATGTGAGCATAACTGCCCTGTAAAGGGGCGTTGCAATGTACATGCCAAATTAATCCACAGGAGCTTACAGGTCAAGTCATTCAGTTCACCCAGCTGATGACTAAATATTGTTCGGATAGTTGGATTAAATATTGCAAAAGACAGCAGGTGCAAAACAAAGCAATACAACTACAACAGAAAAGTCTGCATGATTAAACTCTGTTTAAATAAGTGACAAAGTGAAAAGTAAGAAACCAAACTTTGGATATGAAAGTGAGCTGACGCAGCCCTGACGGGAACTAATCCCTACCATGAACTTTACATGCAAGCAGCAGACAGGAGACACAGCCATGTAAAAAAGAAAGTAAACTATGTTTCAGTTCATAGGTTTTATTTATCAGGATTAAAAAAAAAAACATCTAGTCTTTTTGAGGCTTTAAAAGCAAAATGCATAACTTGAAGTAATAATTTCTTGATGTTATTATTCAGCCTGATCACTTTTGAAGGATTCTGCTCAACTTTTCTTTCCAACATTGCTTCAGTTCATTGAGCTTTGTGGGCATTCCTTTATAAACAGCCGTTTAGGTCCCAAAAAAGCATTTTAAACCAGGTTAGGGTCTGGACTTCAGATCATTGCAACATCCATTTCCTTTTGTTGTCAGTCATTCTGTTATAGATCTGCTGTTGTGTTTGGGATCATTATCCTGCTACACGACCTACAGTACTTTGAGGCAAACTGTAGCTTTCTGGTATTCTGATATGCAGAGGAGATCATGGTTATGGTTGACTCAAAAACTGCAAAAAGGTGTCCAGATTCCATGGTTGCTAAAGAAGCCCAAATCATCGTGTTTGTGCTATTCTTCTTTAATTCTACTCTCTACACTACTTCAGTATTTTTAGGTAGTTCCTGCCAGATATACATTGTCACAAGTCTAATATGTTTGTTTCTTATCTGGGCACCTAATGTGCCGCTGCTACTAATTCTGGGGACCAAATCACTTGTATTAATTCCTGGTGTGTACCATCTTGGAACTTAAGGGTAGACTTTCTGGGACATGAGATATTTGCAGTAAATTGTCTGATTAAATAAAACTTACAGTACACTGACAAAAAACTATTTTCTCATACCTCTAAACGGTTTTAAAATCAATATTTGTATTACTTAAAGTCTGTTCACCATGACTGCTGAATTAGAAATCCTCTGAAAGAAACCTAAGTTATGAAATCAGACTTTTCATAAAACACATTCAATGAAACCATGAAGCTCAAGATTCAACTCATCAGTGCACAGCATAAGATTTTATCAGAAAATTACAAGCTGTAGTCCCTCTGCCACAAATGAAGACAAAAACCATTTACAACAACAAAAAGCTCTTTTTCTGAAATAAAAAAAAACTGTTTAAGTAAGTAGATCAAGAAGGAAAATATAGTCCAATAGACCAAAATGTGGACGTGGGAGGGCTTTATGCCTGCCAGGAATGTCCAGTGCATTGAACTGCAGAGTACAGAATGACACACAGCAGAGGGGCATTAACAACTCGGATAACAAAATTCCTCTTCACTTACTCCAAGTGGCTGTCTCTGATCATGCAAAGGCCATGGGAATAAAAACAACTATTACCGCTTGTGAAGGTCAAATGAATATAAACATCAGCTACTGGCTAGTCACAGTTGGAAGCTTCCATCAGAGCAAATCTGCACATGAATGAATGTTTAAGTACACCAGTTTTGCCAACTTAAAGCAAACAGAAATTGATATGTCAATGGGCACTGTCAGGTGACAAATTAAACATGGTGGACTACCCTGAAGCGACCTCTGGACCTTTGCGTGTGGCTCCTGCTGGCTCTGTGCCGAGGACCAAGAAGCTGTCATCGCAGTACAAGTTTGTGAGCAGGCAACACAGATGACAGTAGAAAAACCTGTATGTCACCCAGCTGCTACCGCAAGACGGTGAAAAAGTGGCAAATCCTGCCCGACACCTGGGTGGTAACATATGAGAGAACCATCAATGAAACGGTCTGTATGTCACTTGGAAATGTTGAGTTTTGACAAATAGTGCATTCAGTTACATGTCAGACATTTCAGAAATAAGGATATTCCTACAAGAAGCTAGTACATCAGCAGCTATCTCAAATTACTTTTGGACAAAAGACAACATAAAAGCAATGACAGCAGCACCTGTTTAACAGAATGATGGTGTAAAACCTTTACACCATAATTAGTGTGTAGATGCATATCTTTTTTTTTTAACTTGGCTGCAGCCACAGATCAAATATAATGAAGTCCTTTCTCACTGCTAGTATTAGCATGTCCACCAAAGAGTGCACACATATGTAGGCTACATTTCCTCCCGGGGGACAACACTAATACCACACCATAGTAAGACAGGATTAAACTGTACTGTAGATTAACCTTCAGGCTTTTTGAACTTTAGAAATATTTTTGCAGTTGTCCAAAGCATATAGGAGAAATGTAAGAAAACAAAAACATTTTGAATAGCTGAGAATGCTGGTGCACAAGTCTGTGGTATGTATGAGAGTCTGCAAACAAGTTTTGTTGTCGTTAGCAAATTACTGGTTAGCATTTGCTGCCGTGACTTCCATTTAATTTGCATTGACATGTTAAAGTTATAAAAAACTTAATTTATCTTTACTGAAATGTGTCTTGATGGGCTGTGTGGAAATTATTTCTCATAACAAAATGCTGGAAGGGCCAAATAAGTCTGTTTGTCCTCCTACCCCCTCCATCGCTGGATCAGGGCAACCTAACCCAACCTGGCATGATAATAGAAGGATAAGGCAGTGGTGGGGGCAATGAGTGAAATATGATTGGCCCTTGTTCATCAAAGTAAACATTTCCTCTTTGCCTCCCTTATTTTTTTGGGTTTTTTTTTTTGTTAGGGGGAGGGGGTTCTTTTTATTTATAGGTATTGGTGAAATAATGATGGACATGTACCCTACATATAAGCAGATTTTATACAACAGACATCTTGACCTGAAAACCTTAGGTTAATACATTAATGCCTGCTGGATTCCTAGTACTGTGCATGTTTGATCACTGTCACATGATTAACTGGGAGAGCTGGAACCAAGACCATGTTAAATGTTATAAATAACATCCAGCGTATGTTTTCCAGTATGCATATAGTTGTAACCCTACGGGTACATATCAAATATCACAGAAAAGTGTTAGGGAAGCTACTTTTTCTGTCTTCAGGCCACACATGCAACTACCTATGAGCTTAAACAAGAGCTACGTGACATATATAAAAAGGCACTGATGGAAATAACAAAAGCCGAATTTAAGAGATGATGTATTATAATTTCCCGGGGTATTTATCATTTCTCAGCCTGCAACTGTACACTAATTGTACTGACATAGATTCCTTTGGCCTGAGTATAACTGTGGGAATTGTGAAGCAAGAAAGGGTGATCCATTAATGACAGTCTGGGACGCAGAGCTCAGACATAGATTTGTCCAGTGGCGGAAAAACATGGAGGTGTGTATGTTTGTGAAAACTGGAAAAGCTAAAGGCAAAAGTCCCCAGACAGCAAATCCTCCCGATCTCCCACCCACTCTGTTTACCTACTGAGTGCTGATAGAAGGATAATAGGTCAGATATGCAAAGGCCTTTGTAAACAAAGTGGGGAAATTTATGTAAACTTAAGTTATTGTCATTGGAGCATATTAAAAAATATATATTCTACTAAGTTTCTTTCATAGATAAAACTTACTCTTGGATGTGAGGGTCTCTAATTAGGGCAAAGTGGGATGAATCATAAAGCACAAATGAAAGCATCGTGACTTTATCATCAGCTTAATCTCAATTAAGAAGGTCCTGTTTAATAAACGCATCCAAACTCTGAAAGCTGCATCAATTCCTATTTTTGTTGTGAGACCAAAGATCAAAAGAGCAGATTCTCCATGGGTTCAAACTGTCTCGTGCCAGCAAAGGCAACACTCGTGTTAAAAATCTGAAAAGTTTGTCACGTCATGTTTTCAACTGTAACTCTTGTGTGTGAGTGTGAAAGTGTGGTGTTGCGTTTGAGGTCTGCTGACTTTGTGCTAAAATTGGAAAGCGAATAATAAAGAAACACTTCTTACCTGGAAAACGTGTTCCAACTTCAGCGGCAAGAGATGTGGGTCCTTGTATTCATAGCAGGCAGGGCCAAACAAACCTACCGGCGAACCGTCACTTCAGCGAACTTTTTTAAAGCCGTTTCACTTTCACACACAAACATACACACACACCAGATGCATCTACCTCTGATGTTTGTTACGCTATAAAGTTGACAGCCGCTTTGTTGCTCTTTTCTGTTTATAATTATCGTCTTTGGTTTGATTGGGTCCCTCCCCAGAGAAATGTCAGATCAGCGCGAGCGGTTTTAGCGGCGTCAACAGGTGAGACTGCTGAAATCACGAGGAGGAGGGTGACGGAGTAGGCGGGTATACTGACTTCAGAAGTGTGTGTAGGCTCCTATGGACAAACGCAGAACTCATGTGACTTAAAATTCACACCGCGGGATTTTTGTGCGCTGTGCAGGCTGCAGAGAGAGTTTCTGCAGAGAGAGTTTCGTTCAAGTCCTGCACTAAAATGGGATTTCTATTCTGGGAACTGGAGCCTGGTTCTCATTGTGGAGTCATCCGGGCATACTGCCAATATGCTCTGAAGTTAAGGCTGCTTAATGCTCCCAACGAAAAGCTCCCATGGGAATACTGTAATATTAAAAGACATCGGACACTGAATTTGTAAAGTCATTCTAACTCTCTTCTGCGCAACATGGCTGGATTAATCTCTGAAGGGGCCCTGGGGTAAAAACATTTTGGGCCCCCATGACTGAGCATTTTGCATGGACATTGCAAAACTTATGCAAAATGATGGATCTGCACAGTTGAAGGATATTTGTTTACCTTTTATAATTTCTTATAAATAAATACTTTTAAAAAAGGGAGCCCATGAAACAATCAGTTTGTAGTTTCTTGCAGCTCCTCTGGCTTTTTATGAGTTTGAATTCTTTGAGCTGTTGACTGAACTAAAGAAAAACAAGTAATGCTGGTCTTGTCACTGAGTTCATGTGATTTTTCTGAAGTCAAATTACAGTGCATGCATTATTATTCTGAAAATTTTCTTCACCATTACCAAACTTCTTTTAAATTAAAGGAATGAGAAAATGTCAAAAGTTTCCAAATATGGGCATTTACAGAATATGTAATCGCTAGCCGTTGGTCCTTTGCATCAACCCTAAGGGATTGTAGAAATGAGCTAGTTTACCTCAGGCAGGCATATTTATAATTTGTTGGACCTGCATTATAAATATATCCTTGCTTGATACAGATTCAAGACTCATCAGTGGATATCACTTTCATTCAATCACCCACTGCCCAAGAATGTGTCTCTTTACTCCACTGTAAGCTTTGGTTTGTTTGATTTTCTATTTAGTGGTGGTTCACTGTTGGCATTGACAACAACTTCTGTTATGTATTTATTACGGAGGTTGTACTGGATAGTGTTTGTGACTTGGCTGTTCAGTCCATTGCATCTGAAACTTGACATTTATCACAAAAGCTAAATAAAAAGGGGGCTGTTTTATTAGATTTTACTTCTGTTCCAAATTAAGTTTACAGGAAATGTTTTCAGACATGCAACACAGCTCTGGACATTTTTAGACATTGCCCAGAGGAGCTCTGTAAAAATGCATGTGTCTGAATCAGCCAAAACAGATAATGTGCTTACTTTACCTTGTGGCTTTCTTAGTAAAGTATGTGTAAAGTCCAACTGAGCCCATGTGTGAACTGAGAAGTCAATTGTGCAGATAATTTACAGCTTATGAATGGCTTACTGTATGTGTGTCAATGCTGTTTCTACTATATAACTAGCTTGAGATCAGAAGAAAACTAAAATGAAAGGGTGTAGAGGAAAGATCATTTACCCAATAGAATTTTCGAAATTCAGGGACTTCAGTCTTAAACTGTAATGCAGTCCAGCACGTTCAAGGAAGAGCAACAAACCAAGTACCTGGCAGTCAGCAATCCTTTCCCATCCAGTTCTACCACCTCATGTTCTACCATAATACGGCCTGTTGTTTAAGCATTGAGAATATATCTTAAAACAGAAAATCTTCCATCATATGTAAAGGACCTAATCAATATTAACTGAAACCAAAACTGTTTTCCAGACCTTTTGTCAGAGTTCATGTATGAAATAACAAGCTTAAGTCAGTCTTACCTTCACATGAACCCACATGATGCAGAACTCCAAAACTGACATGAATCATGTTAACTGTATGCTATTGTTATTATTATGCAAGTGTTAGCTTGGGTGTGGTAGAATAATGAATGATTTGCTATATTTTCTAGCATTTTAGAGAACACACCAGACCAGAGAATCAAGAAATCATTAAATATCTCACATTAGAAAATAATATAAAACTTGGTTGCAGACGTAATACTGCTGTGGTGGATTACTGCATTGTATATGCTATCATTTAAGCAATTAATGAGAAAGCTTTCCAACAAAAGGGCTCAATAATTTACATTTAGATCACAAGCTGGAAAATGAATAGACTGTCAATGTTGCTCCTGACATGAGGAAAACCAGTATCACCATAAATAATTATATAAACTTGTGTTCATGGGACTTGAGGAGCCTATGGGAAACCAGTTATTTGCCTATTTTGTAATATGGCCTAGTAGTGTATGCATGATTGTTGACATTTTATGTAAGATTATGAGCATTAAGGTAGTGGTTCCCAACATGGGGTTCCTGGACCCCCAGGAGGGTTCCCTAAAGATAACAGGGGGTCCCTGAGGCTTTGACTATTCAGAGCCAATGTTATTTGAATTAAGGCCAAGACCAAAACAGAGATGAGTTGAGGTGTATTCGCTTTAGTATTTTATCATTTGGGTGTTTCATCACATGGAACTGGTGTTTTGGGAGCCCAAAAACATTAACTTTGCATCATTAAACCAACCATGGTTTCAACATGGGGCGGGCGGGGGGTCCTCAGCTCTTTGGTAGTTGCATGAAAGGGATCATCAGGGGAAATAGGTTGGGAACCACTGCATTCAGGCATTAAGTGTGTGCGCATATAAAACAAAGTTGCATCAAGACACTTATGCATAACATATCCTGAACCCAATAGGTAAAGTATTACATATTCAATACATATTTAAGTACTACAATGTCCCTTTTTCTACACTGTATATTGTTACAAAAATTAGAGTAAAAGTTAAAATGGGATACAATAATCCCACAATGGAAATTGAACTGACACTACAGATAACTTCAAGAAACTATAAACTGTCTTTTCTTTAAGGTCCCTCTTGCTAAATCTGCTCTTCTCACTCTGAGGACTTTATCGCCCTGACTGGCCTCTTTATAGCTCATTCTGAATGAGCTGATAGTGTAATAGATTCTTGCCAGTGACATGTGGCTGGCGTGGGAGAAAATACGCCGCAGGTTCACTGTGGCACAGAGTAAGTGGGCTGAGAGAGCCTGAAAGGGGGGCTGGCAGATGGGTGACAGACTGGGTGAAAGGACAGCTGGCACGTTGCATCCCAACAGCAAAACAAAATCAAGAAAATAGGACCATTTTACACAGAATGACACACAAATAACTTCAGCTTGAGGTGAAAACATTCTGTCACACCCTGTTTTGAAGAAAGAAAAAAGAAACAATGCTGGTGTCTGTCAGTGAGTACACTAGGTGAGACAGAGGGGCTGACAGTGGCAGCTGGTAGATGGTTTATGTGTAGGGAGGTTAAGGTATCAACTTGCAACAGACCAGGAAACGCCTACCTACAGATAACCTATTTCTCTAACCTACACTTTCTTTTATTAAAAAAGGCTTGTTTTGAGAAATTCAGAGCCTCAAAGGGTTTTTAATATCAAAAGTATGCACATGCTGTAACAATAACACCTGTATTTAAGCTGTTTGATAAACTAGGACAATACATTGGGACATTGGCCTTCTATTTAAGTTCACATTTTATAATGTCACAGCCATTAAGAGAAAGCTGAAGAATTAGCTGTATTTTTTGGGAGGATGGGGCCCAAATATAAACTTTTTTCAGGCCATGAAAAGCTCTCACCACATGAACAGAATCCATTATATTCATTTCACCTGGAGTGCTCTTTTAAAGACATTGCACAAGTAAAGTTTGTTTTACTTAAGAACAGTTTTATTCTCATACTGGCCCCAAAAACAGCTTACAATCACATGTGCAGGTTTCTGTGGCTGAGTCAGAAGACTCCACTCCCAAACAAACCTGTTTAACTGGCCCATGAGCTGAGCTGATAAAAACAAGATGAGAGCAGCACATTCAGGACAATTACAAATGTGGAAGCAGATTTCTTTCTTGAACCTCCTTTTCTCTCCTCAACATAACAATAGATTTTAACAGATTCTATTGCCTATTGCAAAAAAAAAAGGATACAATCCGATTACATTTTTCAAATACTGCAGTAGAATATGCCTTTATTGATTTTGAATGCAAATTGTGTAGATTTATTTTCCTGCTATGCAAAGAGGCAGTGGTTGGTAGCAGCCTGAGTGGAGATTGTATGTGTGTGTGTGTGTGCGTGTGTGTTCTTGGCTTGGGGGAGGCCAGAATCAATGAAAAGGCCATGTGGAAGAAGTCAGCTGTCCCAGTAAAGCATTCATGAATACTAAACCAAACCTTGAATGGAACATTCCTATTTCAGCTTCCCCTCATACATTTCTTCCTCAATTCTACAGTTCAGAATAACACAACTGAACCAGGTAAAGAATATTCACATTTACCAGAAGCACGATACAAGAAAAAAAAAAGTGGTTTACCTCATACTAAATCATTATTACTCTTTTTTACATTTAAAAGTGGGCATTATTTCATGTTTATTTCAAGCATAATCATAAAGACCTCGGCAGCAGCTCATTAGTTGATAACAGCTATTCCAATAGGGACCTTTATATTTACAAAAACACAATAAAGCACTTAATGGTAAGCAGCTTTGGTTAATGATGCTAAAACTGATATGTTAACATCAATCACTTTGTCATCATGTCAGTGTTTTTCTTTATGTTTTTCAGAATGCTCCCTTTAGCTGGGTACTCAGACTCCATGTAATCCACAAACCAGATTAGCAGGTACTGAAATATCTGCAAAAAAAAAGAGAGGGAAATTGTTTTTAGAACACGTGGTGTGTAAATCTGTGCAGTCAAGTGTCACAATCCTGACATTTTAACGGCACAAGAAATTTATAGTAGCGTTGGCTAACAGATGGGTGGTGGTCGGGCTATAAAAGCAACTGTTTTGATACCTATTTTCTTCGGCTTGGGGAGATTCAGGTTGTTCATGATCTTCACAAACTCCTCCTTGCTCTTTGTTAAGCGGGGGTTAAACTTGCGCTCCTCGCCGACCGTAGAAACAGTCTGACCTGATTCACACAAACACAACCAGGCCAATGTGACATCTATGGTCCTTGCGGAATGGACTTTACTCAAAACCTCACAGATCGATAAAATGCAAGAGTTTTCAGCCAACCTAAATAGTCATGTGCTGGGTAGATGAGGCATTCATCAGGCAGCGTGAAGATTTTCTCATGAACTGACTCATAGAGCCTTGTAGCAGAACCTGAATAGGGGAGACAAATGTTAAATAATTACAGAAGAAATAGGTTCTTTAAGAAAAATGTAAAAAAAATTAATTATATAATCAAAATTTATATATTTAGGAGTTTGTTGAAAATCTTCACAAACAGAATCAACCAAAGGGTAAGGCCACGTTTACACATTGTCGGGTATTTAGATAAACGAATATTTCCTCCCCTCCGTTTTCAATAATAACATCG
>JAPMNP010637562.1:0-10363 GCA_029874935.1 Atherina boyeri
CCTTCAGGCAGAGAAAAACCCCACTATGGGATTTAGGAATGGGGAGTAGGGAGGGAGATATTCCACTAGTATTATTATTCTTATAGAGTAATGTATACAATCTGCTTGAAATATTTTGATAACTAGTTCAACTCTTTTCTATGTAATGATGCAAGCAATAAAATGATGTCTATTAGTTTTATGGGGATTGACTACTCTGCAGTTGTTATATAGTTTGTTTTGACTGATATGACCAAATGAAATGATAATGTCATGAAATGGCAGAAAATTGTATGAAAGCAATTGATACATGTCCAAAAACATTTGCAATCTGTTCAGAGGAAGGGAAAAATGCTACTATGATGTGCACAAATGACTAAATATTGCAGAGGTTGAACTAATAGTTATGAGAATTTTCATTCTGATCTGAGAAAAGCACCAAAGCAACTGATAAAAACTGTAAGATTGTTATGCATTTGTGTGGTTTGACTTTTCCCCCCTTTTTTGTTTGTTTTATTTATTAATTTTTGCTTGTTTTTTTCATATCTATCTTCTTTTGATAAAAAAAGTCCTTCCCTGAAAAAGGTGTTTTGTTACTAAACTCATACAACTAAGCATCTATGGTGCTTTCACAAATAGCGTTGATTAAAATATGGATGATGTAACATCCAGTCTCACATTTCTGTCAAACTTTGTTTTTTAAGACTGTCTCACTGAGCTTTCAGGGCTGTTTCTGAGCTCTTGCAGTGATTTCCATTACAGAACCATGTTTTTAATGCAAAGCCACCAGATGGCCTGAAGATCACAGCTATCCAACATTGTGTTTTGACTTATGTACATAGATTTCTCTTAATATCTTAATGATATTGTATGAGAAATCCCCAAATTGATTGCTTTTCAACAATAAGAAATTGTCAAGTCATCTTTTGTTGTCTTTTCCTTTGCTTAAGCATCTACTCTGTCATCCTTACTGCATAAGCCAGGTTAAGCCGTTGTCTTGTTATCTTTATGGTACCAACAACATATTGTAAATCATGTGTGATTTACTGTAAAGTGTATTCACCAGCAGGGATTTGATGTTGCTGTCTTGTTTCAGCCCCATGTTTGTTTTCTCCTGGTCTAGGCCTGCCAGGAGCACCTCCCTCCCCTGCCGGGCTGACAAACTCAGATGCATGCTAGCAACCTACCTTCTGTCTGCGCCTAGGCCACTTGGCTCCTTCACAAAGGCTTACTGGAATAACAGAGTCAAGCAGAGGAAATGACAGCCCGATCACAAAAAGCCCCCCCAATTTCTCCTCTGGCAAGGCTACTGGGATTGGAGATGGGCGTGTCTGTATGTGAATGAGATTGTGACTTTCACTGCTCTAAAAATAACCATTTCATTTCCTAATATACATTCACTTTTTTAACTTCAGGTCAAAGTAATTATTTGTTACAAATGAATCATCCTCAGAAGTGTCTTTGATGAGTAAAGATGGGCCGATGATTTCCCGTTTGTCAATAAATATGTGAAGAATTATGTCCCTCAAACAAAGAGTGGGAGGGGTTTGCATGTTTATGCATGCACAGTAGTATAATTAAACTATTCAAATGGAGAATGTGAAGAATGTGGAGGAGTTTCAGTGTGTCAAGGGCAAGGATGCAAACCTAAGTTGGCCACCTGTGTTCTCTGGCACATTACCAAGAAACATCATTCATCAGTAACTGATATGTCCACATGTGCAAGGGATTACTTTTTGCAAAGTACTGTTATATTCACCAATGCCACTTAAAGTAAACTTACGTTGACATTGTCCAGAGGCAGTATTGTATAATATAATATATAAATGTGGTCAGACAAATTATCATTCCAGGTAAGATTTGGAAGAAAAGATCAACTACTTCTATCAGAAACAATGACATTTTTCCAGAAACATCTGTGATTTTCAGCAACAAATAAAAGTAACAAATTAAAAAATTGGTATCCTTGGTACCAGTACATCTTTGAATGAGTGTGAAAATATCAAAAGCTTTACTGGAATGTGCTGCAGGTCTAAATGCAGCAAAGAATGAAAATGAACAAATCAAATTAAGTCGACAAGACAGTTTATGAAATATCTTGGGTTCACACTATCTCCAATAAGACACAGTTAAAGGAAGTGTTAGAATTGATTTAGTTTGGGGCGGTGCATGGCGCAGTGGGTTAGGCGCCCGCCCCACGTACGGAGGCTGTAGATCCTCGCTTGCAGCCGGTCCAGGTTCGATTCCCGGCCTGGGACCCTTTGCTGCATGTCATTCCCTGTTCTCTCTCTGACCCCTTTCCTGTCCAGCAACTGTGATATAAAGGCCACTAGAGCCCAAAAATCCTTTAAAAAAAAAAAAAAGAATTGATTTAGTTTTTCTCAATAAAGTCATAACTTTTTCTTATTTGAGGTTGTAGATTATCTTTTTTTTTAAGTTTGGGGTTAGAGGTTAATGGGGGGCATTAAAGTAATACAGTAACAAACTCTTCCTGAAGAATATTAAAGAAATCAAAAGAAAAAGGTTACAAACTTCTTTGATCTCACCATTATACGTGTCTGTCCCAAGATAATCTGATATCTATCTTTAAAGATTAGTGGTGTGATGTCTGCTAATGCTATATCTTATCAATTAATGCTTGAGCAATCAAACAGGACACCTCCAGGAATCTGTTGCCAGTCGGTCTCCTCTGCTGTACTTCCTCTGTCCCTCACACACTTCTGCCCTCCACAGACAGAGCACTGTCTTCTTCCTGCATGTGCAACCCCCTTCAGAATGAGCACTTCCTCCATGAGGAAAAATAGTGCGAGAGCTGCCTCGCTGCTTTTGTGTCTCCACAACTGGCACCTTGCAGAAGTTGTAGGCTGACTGTGGCATTGTCATTCTCTGGAAGTCATGCGCAAGTCAGCCCTTGATCTCCTACTTTGAAGTGCATCGCTGCAGGAGCAGGGAGAGCAGTGTGTGTCTACAGTGATCAACAGAGGGCGCCCAACACCAGAGAGCCTGTGCGAAGGCCTTCGTAGCTGCCGCGCTTGCAGGCTGGTGCCAGACTCACAGACAGCTGCAATAAAGTTCTCACCTCATTATCTCAGACAGTCACATCACAGGCTGGTGTTGGCAGGGGAGGGGAAAGGGAAGAAAGGCTGGGGGTGGGCAAGAGGAACAGGCTTTGGGTAGCTGATACTAGAGTCTGTCTGTGTGTGTCTTTTTTTTTTTAAAGTGGGGGTGTGTTTGTGAGAAAAATCAGGGATAAGAACAATTCACTGTCGTACCATGTTCGCACCTCTTAACTGCGAGGCTCAGGCCAAACTGCTCCTGGCTCACTTCACAGGAATGAGACACTTGTTATGCATGGGAGCTTAATTTTGAATGAATGATTTCTGTGATGGGCTGTGAAAGGTTGTCAGAGTTTGTTAGGAATAATGAATGTGATTTTGCACCTAATTACTGGGAACTGTCTTTATTACGACAAACATTAAAGTGCTGTCACCTCTTCAGGCCTGTAGATGTTTCTGAACACTGCAAATTAAGTGTGAAATATTTAAACAATATAGCTCTAGGAGGTTAGTTTGTATGATAAAAATGAAAGTAAAGGTTAAAAAAGTTGTGATGGTGTGGGATTAACAGAAATCATTTTGTGGTAACATTTTCAGTAGAAAACTGATTTTGTTTAGTTTTTTTTCTGACCAAAATTTTTATTTTCTTCTGGATTTTTGGCTAAATCATAATAATGGATTTTGAGGATGAATTCTTTTTTTCCGTTTCTAAAATTGAACAATCATGCAATACCTATTTAGTAAGGACACAGATGACCAGCAGGCCCATTGTCTGTGAGGATGCAAAGGAGAACTTCTGGCAGCTGTTCCCCCCTTATCTCCCCATGTACAGTCAATAAATCAATATCAAATCTAAGGAACAGGAAGCCAGATGGCCTCTCCACAACCTCTCCACAATCTCTCCAGGCCAGGCATCTCTTAGGGCCTCCTCGGCTACTGTACCACCAATGCATGCAGCAATCCTTTGAAGACATACACATTCAACAAGCAGCTCAATGAATGACTAAAGGGAACAAATAACCTGTTACGACTCTGCTCAAATCAGTGTTTGTGTTTTCCATCCACATCAAAGGCTGGGGTCTGTTTGATATGCAGCCCCCACACCTTGATCCGAACCTTGTACAGGTAGAGGGGAGGAGCAGTCCATTGAGAAGGGAGAAGATCATGTGGTTGCTTCTTCAGCTCTGGCTCGAGGGTAGCTGACCCAGACAGAGGGTCTGGTCGTGGCTCTTATTCCCCTGGGAGCAATAGCTTCTTACACCCATCACCAGACACATTATTTATTACATGGCCTATTGATTACGTGCTTTATTTAGGAATCTTCAAAGGAATTTGGGGCAACGCATCTTGTATTTTTAGATACAAAGGAATATAATGGGCACCAAGCTTGCGGAGCAATTGGCTGCTGGCTTGTTGAAGTAAGGTCAATCGGGTCAGTTACCTAAATACATCCCGCCAGACTCATCTTGATTTCTGTGTAAGCCAGGGGTCAGGTTAAACAGTAGTTTGATTGAATGGCTGTTCACAGAACAGTGTGAAATGCCAGCTCTATTGCAATGTGGGAGTGGGTAGGAGGGGGTTTCTCTGGCCTTTGTGTGGCCCACGGTCTAAGAGCACGGACCCATTGTTAGTGGCTGACCAGCCAGCCCCTCAGACTCTCCTTTCCCCTGCTTTGTCTCCAGCAGCGTGACCATTTCCTTCATTCAGGTCAGGACAGGGTCGTGACTTTGGACACCAGTCTCCCCTGTCTGTCTGCCCTGCTGGCCTGTCCGGCATACTCATAAACATACGCAACACTGAGACACGTGCAGTCGTCACATGACAGTGTGACGGATTTCAGCCAGTCTTTTATTTTGAAGCCTCAAGTCTGTCTTTATATGTGTGTAGACCTGATTCATCTGCACTGTGGCAGTCAACACATTTCTGATCAATATAATATGGTATGAGATAGTTGTGCCTTTTATAAAGTGTATAACACAATGCCACGTACAACACAGAGAGATAACTATTTTACTACCTTTGAGTTATGCAACTGTTGAAAAGAGTGGACAGCCCCCTCTCTCTGTCCTGAGGCTGGACCTGCCTTATCAAAGCCCCGCCATCATGGTGATAAGAGGAGGAAAGGCCAAGGGGCCGTAACAAACAGCGCGCACGATCCAGGTCAACAGTGTTAGGAGACTGGACTTAAAGGAGAGGGAAGGCGGACAAGAATATTAACTGATAAGACCCTCGGCAGCCTTTTGATCTTGAAGGGGCTGATCCTGGGCTACAGGGTGTCATGCTGGGTGGACGAGCAGAATGACACAGCAGGTACAAACAAGCAAACCCTTTAAGATCATCTGGGTAAAGCATATTTACACAGGGAAGACTTCACACTAACAAATATACAAGCTTGCCCACTCTAATGTGTTATTGCATCATTTTGATCACCTTTACCTTTTTTTATTTTGAATAGCAAAAATATTGCCACATTATCTGGTAAACCTAAATGACAAGACAGTACTAAATCTGTTTTTGTTTTTTGTTTTTGTCAAGAGTCAGCCACAATCAGGGACGAACTCACAATGAATCCACATATACCCACTGAAGAAGAGCTTGACCGTCAGTGTAGTCTTTGGGTTTTGAGCCATAACACTGATTAAAAGCTGTCATGTGGAGGCCAGACAGGACCTGAGGCTGCAGTACAAGCTGTAGCCTGAACCGAATGCCTCTCTGTTATGCCTAGGGCGAGATGGAGGAGGGATCTGTTTTAGCCAGGAGCAGCCGGAGGGAGGGGTAGACAAGCTGTTGTAGAAGTAAAGCATCCTTAGTTTCTCCTTAGCAACAGTTAAGATCAAGCAGCTATAAAACTTGCCGGACTAAGAAGTGGCAGACTAGAAAGTTAAAGGAAGCGTACATTATACATGATAAGACTAAACACAGGGAGCATGTTAGTTAACCTATGTTTAAAACGGCTTATTTCTCTGTGGCTTGGATTTCCATTTATTATTAAAACAAACAAACAAAAATACAAAAAAACAACATTTAAATCTGGTTTCTTGAACTCAATGAATGCAGATATTTTAAACCCTTATTATGTGACCAAATGGGCATTAATAGTCAGATGAAAATAGTCATAATCACATACAGCATTCACTCCAGTTTGAGCCATATTTTTTCAAAAACCGCCCCATATTTAGTTGAAATATTTTGCTATTTTTCTTTTTTAACAGTGGAAATTTGTGAACATTTTTTATAGTCAACCATATAGTCAAAACCAACTGTTATGGTTAAGAGTGGAGGGACATGGACTATCACACTATTTTATCTTATTTCTTGATGTAAGATAATAATGATTTAATGAAGTTATGTCTGTGTTTTCTTTTGCCGTGAGCCAGCCGAAAATACATCATTCCTATCTTGATTTTATCCTTAAAAAGAAACAAGGACTATGACTGCCTGTAAATCTGTCTGTGGTCCACATCAAGCCAAGACAATGACAGCTAGGTATCAGCAACCTGTTACATCCACACTCCAATTAAAAGAATTAAGATGTAAGAAGCCTTCATTATCAGCCCTCTCTGAAGGACATCAAAGGCTGAGGTGGAGTGAGAGTGCAGCTGCCTTGACGGTGTGAGTTTCTCTTCTCTCACTGCAAAGGAACTTGTTTGTGTTGAGGATGTTTACTGATCCCAGGAAAGACAAACACCCTATTCGTTGTTTGTGGGACCTGCAGCTCAAACACAGAGCTGAGAGAAAGAGTGAGGCAGAGCTTCACCCCATATTGTGTTGTTGGGCCGTTGTTGATCTTGTCTGTGTCTATTCAACCCACTTCTAAGTTTCCCATCACTGACCAAATTAAACGCAGTTGAAACTGTTTACCACAGAAATGCATGCCTTATGTTTCATAGTGCTACATTTTTAACAACTGAAATTTGAATTTTGGCTTTAGAATTTATAATTTGATATGATAGTATGATTTTAGAGAAACACTTTTAACATAAAAAATATCTAACTGTTCATATCCAAGTTTAAATAAACTGAGCTACCTCATCTCAACACAGGGTGTCAGTCTTTCTCATCCAAATCATGAGCAACTGGAGGGAGCCCTTAAACTTTACTCCAACTGCTGGCCACCTTTTTCACATTCATCCCATAACATGATGCTGTCTGAACCAGCACAATTTGTCCAACTCTGCAAGTCAAAAGCATTACTGTGAGCAAAGGTGATTTGTTTATTTCATGTTAACTTCACAATCAAACTAATCTGAACAGAATATTTTCCTATTCCTCTACAGACTGGGGTAAAATCAATATGAGTGATTGGATTTGGAGTAATTTGTTGTAATTTTGCTCCAAAGCTGAAAAATCTAAAGAATAACATTACTCATAAACAACAGACTGTTAATATCGGATACTTCCTTTATGATACACTGCACTGTCAACTTTTATTCTGTCATAACAAGCCCTTGCGCTTGGTATGGTCAAAGTAATAAGGCCTATTTTGTGATAAATGCCAACACATTCCCTTCCTTGCTTTGGAAATATCGATAATCTGGAAGAAATTTGGTGGAATTGGTGTAAATCCCATTTTTCTTATGACTTTAGGACCTCTTAAAAAATATAAACTATTCATATGACTGTTGTGTCATAATTAACAGTATTCTGCATTTATTTGCCAGGACTGCAATTTCACATTTGTTCACACTCCTTTACCTCTAATGGGATTGTTCACTACCATGTAAGCGTGTCCATTTTTTATAGAAATTAAGACAGTTACAAACTCATCTGAAAATTCATGTACCACTAAAAGACGAGCACCCTCCCATCCCAGCTGTCTATGAAATAAAGACCAAATGACAACGGGATTGCCTCTGTGGAGTGTCTCATTCTGTGAGCTTGTAATGGCAAATGTCACTTTGTATTGAGGTTTCCTACCAAAGCTATAAATCCTGGGAGGAACAGGCTTTCACAGAGAGGTTTTATGGCACAGACTTCCCTTCCATTCTGCAGGGGGTATGGTGCTTTACACCATTCATGTGTCACAGCCCTTTTAACTGGTACAATCTCAAAATTAGCTGTATTTTTCTATTCAGCACCTTTAGGTGTTGATGGACACTTTAGTTAAGACGGAACATCTAACTTTTGGCACAGTAAGCCACAGTACACAAGGAAATGTGTTCTATTCAGAAAATATGGCAAAGAAAATATCAACATTCAATGCTTCCTTGCCCCGGCTTAACAAATTAATAATTGCTGCACTGGAAAGTCATGAAATAGCTGTCCTGGTGCTTTGAAAATGTAGAAACACCCACTATGGTTTCTTGATCTTGATAGTTAAGTAAAAAAAATACTGGAGTGAAAACATGACTTATTCAATGCACAAAAGTGGGAGTCAAATAAAATTATTAAAGGTAGAAATGCACAAAAATGATTCTGTCTTGTCCTGCATTTATGTGTAACCTAGTCTGCTGGGGTGCAACAAATTTCCAAACATTTTGTAAAGGACTAAAGATTTCTAGAACAGATGCATATTTTCTCAGTTAATACAGTACAATGCTTGCTTAATGAAAAATCATTAAGCGCAATAATTGCAATAATTTTATACTATAAATGACCATTTAAAGTGTCTTCTGTTTCTGCCTTGCACATAATGTTTTTGGTAGAAACATTCAGGCTCAACCAGACTGGCAGGGGAGCATCAGTGCAGAACATGCTCTGGTCTCTTTAGAGATGCATCAATAACACCAGATCCAGACTCTGGCTGGATCACTATAGAGCTTTCACATCTTTTTTTTCCCTTGCCAGTATATTTTGGGTTGTGTCCCTTGTTGTTTAGTGATCTTCACTTGAGGCTGTTGTAGATTTCTTACAGAATGAAGATACCCTTAGCATGTTTGTCTGTAGGGATGGTAGTAATGAGGTGATGCTCAGTGCCTGGTTTTCTCTACAAACTGTGAGGGAATTGTGGACAAAAAGCTGAATCTTTGTTTCTTTGATGCTTCTTTTAACGTGAGAGAATTCAGGTGCCTTTTGGCAAATTCCAAACAGGCTGTCATCGTGTGCCATTTAGTGAGGAGTGGCTTCTGTCTGACCAGTATACCTTAAGGGCCTGGTTGCAAGAGCGTTGCACTAATAGTTGTCCTTATGTTCTCCCATCTTTATAAAAGAACCTTGGCTGTCATTTGTTGTGTCTATTGACTTGTTTTTTTTTTGTTTGCATAACAGAAACCTTGGCTGGTTCTGTGTAGTTGCAGTAGAGATTGGTTGGTTAATTTCACGTCAAAAGGTGGTTGAGACTGAACTTAGCTTGGCCAGGCCTCATTGATAATCTAAAAAATTATTCTATCCAAGAATGATGGAGATGGTTGTGTTTTGTAGCACTTTAAAAGCTGCAGAATGTTTGGGTTTTTTTTTTAGCCTTTTTCAGATTTGTACATTGACACAACCCTGCCTCGCAGTTGTGGAAAAGAAATTCTTGCAACACATGTTTTTTTCATGGGGCTTCTCTCTGACATATATCAACGCCTGTGAGACCTTGGACAGGTTTCCCTAGACTAAATTCAGTAAGGGATAGTAAGACTCTTCTCAAGTTACAAAAACATTTCAAGTACTACTTATGTAATTATTCTGTACCAGAGCTTAGTTGCATAACAAAGGATATTAATCCATATGTAGAATATATGATTTTTCTAATTTCTATACATTTTTTAATTCATTGAAAAAACGTTTAGCTTTGTTACTGTGGAGAACTGTGTGTACATCCATGAGGGAAAAAAATAGTATATCACATCAATATTATTCAGAAGCAACAAAATGTGGAATGCTTGAAGGTTTAGAAAACTCTGTTAGCATTATGTATTTAAGAATAGTTTCATTGAAACGAGAGAATGATTCTTCATTAGCACTTTATATGTTTCATATTCAAAACAATACAAATGTAAGATAATTACTTTAAGTACTTCAGAGTGCTGAGCGCATACAGACAAGTTTCTTAGGTTTGAAGCCTATCCTGATTAAGATCATATTTGGGTTACAATGGTATAAAACATAAGAAACTGTAAGAGATTGTTTGTCATATCCCCACATAATTACTATGGTGTCCATTTTTCTGATCAGCTCTACACAGTCTGATCTTTATTGCACTCTGCCAAAGCATTTATGTTGTTTATCAGCTGGGAATGTTCAAAAACCTGAACACGAGGTTAAGATGCCAAGGTTCCTGGTTTCAATTACAAGTAACACATTCAGAATTCTCAAAGTTAGGATCAGACATTAAAATGGTTTCCAAAAGCAGAGTATAAATGTTAAAATGTAGAATGAGGACACTCCAAAAGTCTTATCTTCAC
>JAPMNP010637572.1:0-12648 GCA_029874935.1 Atherina boyeri
CAGACATCAACAACACTCTGGATAACTAGGAAATGAGGCCCTATGTCAAAAATCCCGAAGTATCCCTTTAAGGGTCTCTTTTTCAGATGCGGTCATGTTTCTGATTAGCTTAATTAGCTGTGACATGTTCCTCCATTTGATTATTTAAAATGCTGCTAAGTTTTCCAGCCTTTTTTATTTCCTGTGTCCAAACTTTTGAGGCTTGTTGCTGTCAATGTATTTGTGCTTATTTATTCTATGAAATAATGTAACGTTTCACTTTCAACATTTGTTATGTTGTCTATGTTTCCTTGTGAATTAAATATCTTTTCACGAGATTTGCTATTCATAGCAATCTGTTTATTTACATTTTACTTGAACAATTTTTAGATTGGAGTTGTAAATGTAAGTGGATGAATAACCATAATAGAATGATGACACGAGTATATCTTCAGCTTAAACAGGAGGGTGAGAATAAAGCAGATAGTGAGAAACCGGCTATGGAAAAAGTCTGCCTCAGTGAGTCACTTCAGAGCAGATGGGATAATGAGGTCTGGCCAAGAGCAACACACTTACAGTGTTGTGTTCTCCACTATGCTACAAACAACGTGACAACTAGCAGCACTCATCTTTGTCTATTTGAGGTGTACCACCTGCCAACTCCACATCCATGTCCACTCCAAACCCATTGGCCCATTGGTTGCTGGCACACCATCAGTGCAGGACCATTGTCTTGGCCTTGTGTTCTGGAATTGCCCATAGTCAGCCCTGGAGTCCCACGTACTCCCTTACCTCACCCTTCTCTTAGGGGTTAAATGAAACCCAATCAGGTCATAAAGGGACGTGACAGAACGCTGGTCCGTAGTGCCAATTATTGCTTCCCTCCCCAACTCTATGACTCTATGACAACTGTGACATCGTTAGTGTTGAAAGGATCGCTGGGTCATATTTTAACTGTGGGATTTGTTAAATGTTTCATCTTCTGCACTAAATGATGGTGCTACAGACCCTGATTCCTACTTTATGCATTCAGTTTCTTGGTTATACTTTTTTTCTCCATTTGGACAAACAAAAGAAACATGTGTCATTGGTTTCCAGCATAGAACATTTGGTAGTCTGTCTTTCCAAATGTGTATCTGTTGCAAAGTCTCAAAGGGATGGTTGACAGAGTTCAACAATACATCTAAAAAATCCTGTGAAAATGCTTCTAATTACTGAGAATGCTGACAAGTGTTTGGAATGTGAGAAACCAGAGGAGATTCATCCAGATATGGGGAAGGTCCACACAGAAATCCACAACCAGGGGGTCGCTTTGCTATATAAATTAATTGTAATTCCTTATTTTGAAATTAGGCTTTGTATCTTTTGAATATATTAATCGAGCCCAGGCAGAGATACCTGGTGGCCTAGAAACCTCAAATGAAATACATTAAACAATGAAGAGAGATTGTGAACAGAAAACAACAGCTCGATCGGAATAGTGTCGATTACACAGCGAAAAAAACAAAACAAAAAAAAACAGACCGTTAAACACTGGGATAAAACAGTCTCACGTGAACTGCCACAGGAAACGGAGTCTAAAAATCCCTTCTGCTGCAGAAGAGAACTTCACTGAGTTACCACACATTAATAAAGTACAAACCAGGTTAGAGCTCATACTGGTGCTTGTCAGAGTTCATGTAGCAGACACAAGTCGACACTGGGTGTTAGAAATCTGAATTCAACCCTGCATGGTCAGATAGATTGAAAGGAAAAACAAATCAAAGTCCATGAAAGAGGATAGCTGAACTTCAAGCTGCACATCTGGACTTCAGTGTGATGTGTGAATTTTTTATATGTATATTTAGCTGCTTACAAGATGCTTATTTCACCTTTGAGAACATTATCTTGTTATAGTCATACCATTGTATCTATGCATGTAAGTGAACAACCTACTCTGCACACTATTCCCATTAATATTCATGAACCAAACATCATTATGATTTTTTTTCCTGAAAAAACTACAAAGTTCTCAGTAGGTGGAAGGAGAGTGGGTGAATATATATGTACTGTTCAATTTTCAACCTCAAGCCCCTGTTTGAGACCACAACACAGTACCTGTTTCCTTGCTTTTCTTTCATTTGCACTTTCTCTTGGTTTCATTCACTCATTGCAAATTACAGCTATCCATTTACTGTAAGATTTCTTGGTGATGTTTAGGCTTCTAAGACAACTTGGTTACTGTTAAAGTGGACATATCATGCTTCAATAATTCCTTTTCAGATGTAAATCATTCACTTATGGTCTATATAAAGTAGAACTGCAATGCTTTGGTCTAAATTCCTCGTTATCGTCGCCCAACAGACCCCTCTTTAAGCCGCATCTTTAGAGCAACTTGTTTTAGTGCGGTCTCTTTAAGTGTAAGTGAGACATTTCACGCCCTGCCCCCCTCCAGGTCGCAGCGTTCCACTTCACCCTATCCAGCCATTTTTGTAGTTTGAAAGCAGCGATACAATTATATACCGGCAGAGAAACTTTTTATTGCCAAGTTTATTAAAGATTTCAACAAACAAAGACTTGTCCATCCAGCCTTACATGTTCGAGCCAGAGTCTGACCCAGAGCAGGAGAATGAAGATTACGAACATGCAGAACAATGACTTCAAATGAATGCATCCCAATGGTGTGTTACTGTATTTACACTGTGTCTTCATCCATACCTACAATATGGAGTTTAAAGGTGGTAGCTATAGAAAATGTATGTGGCCATTCAGAAAGCAGAGACCGTTTGGAAGTTTTTGAATAAAACACATGCACAAGACCAGCCTACTTGAGTCAAAGCTCACTCCCTGGCCACGCCTTTAAGACAACAATAGCAAACATGATTAAGGAATTCTGTGGGTTAATACACCCTGCAACCAAATATTTTGACTTGAGATTTGACTTGATTTTACATTGAGACTACTTGCAACTTCAGCATGACTGAACTTGGACTACAAAACTGCTGCTAGAAAAAAAATGGCAGCTTCATGAAATTGGTCATTGGTTTTTTAAGTCCATGACCTTGTTAAGCAGTCCTACAGCAAATACTGTGACGTAATACACAAGAAAACGCAATAGTGAATAGAGAAATCTTAACAAACTGAAAAATGTGACCCAAAAAGAAAATAAAGATATATACACAGCACCGGGCTAAAAAAGTTTGATTTTGCATGATGTGTCTCTTCTAAAATCAAAGTAGCCTACCTGTTAACACAAACCTGTATTTTATACTAAGTGACAGCATAAAATGATCATTAATCCAAACCCTCATTCCGAATAATGTGTAGTTTTTACCATGTTTTTTTAACATCTAAACCTGTATATTCAGAACCCTATAATGTACTTTTGACTTTTAATCGTACCCATCGACAGGTGACAGCAAAATACAAATGTAAGTAGATGTGTAAGAAGAAAAGGTGAAAGGATTGTGGGAAAATGTTTGCAGGATGGGGTTTGATCCAGTCTTCCCTTTTTCCAAGGAAACAGGAGAGTTCACTCACCAAGAAAGCTTTGTCTTTGTCAAGTGTGCCAATTGTTGTTCTCATTATGCTGCAAAACATCAACTTCATGTCTTGTAGCAGCAGGAGTGGAAATGTGACAATAGCTGTATCTCAGAACAGAAACATTTTTTAACTTTCAATGTGAAATTTTCACATATTTTTCCTTGAACCAGTTGTCCTTACTTTAAAATCTATCCTGAAACCATGCACTCAAGACTACATCTCTAGGCTCTGTCAGGAATATTTTATGGAGAAACAGAGTGATGGAGTGTTGTATTAGCCGACCAAAGTGCTGTATCAGACAATCTGACTCCCACAGTAACCTGACAAAAAGAGGGCTTATATTAAAAGAATCTCTGAGTGAAAGTGAGGCAGTAAAGTCAGTATACAGTAAGCAGTAACTGCTTTAAGACTTCTGGAAAAGCTTCAGATGGGGCTCTCCTGGGGTTTGCTAAGAAAATGCAGAGCATGAAAACCTGGTAGTGAAAGGTGGGCTATCTCTATAGTTTATCATTTAACCTATGTTAGCTTCAAAAAAAGAAGTAGCTCTTCTCTTCTTATGCACTCAGTGAACAGAAGCTGCACCCAAACCACGTCAGAGGTGGTGCAAGTTCCACCAGCGTAACTGTATCAGCTAGAGGAGAAACTGCATGAGCAGCTAAGGCCGGTCTGAGCTAGTGGTCAGCAGCCACAACCTCTCTTATTCCCCAAGAGATCAACAGACAGACACAGAGACGGATGGAAGACCCACAATTATAGCTCAACCGGCATTTTGGGGATAAACATCTCTTGTAAAAATACACCAAGTGGCCAGGAGCAGAAAATCCAGCAGGTTCACCAACCAGGGCGCGACGGGGCGTGCTGTATTTAGAAGCTCTCTTCCTAAGGATAATCTCATCCTCCAACTTTTGCACATGGTTCTCAATTTGTGGCTTTTCTGACAAACCAAGAGTCGAACGGCCATACTTTGATGGATCTAAAAATATGTATTGCTTGTTTGTTAGATGTGCCACAAAGTAGAAGGAAAACAAGAGCACAGTAGAGCTTTGAACCGCAGGGAGGCCATTTGTTTCATGTTGAAGAGTGTTTGATTGGCAAGACAGTTGTAGCTTGACTGTTTAATTTGAAAAAAAAATGAAGCAATCAAAATCAAAAGGATATTGTGGGTGCTTTTTTTGGAGGTAGTTGTTGTTGTTATTGTTTGCTTTTCAACTAAACTGATTTGAATCTGCCACCTGTGTAATCATGGGGCCTAACTTCCATCAAATTGATTGTGCTGTAACAACATAAGACAAAAGTCAAAGAAGTTGAGGTGTGTCAAGACAAATGATTCCTCTGACCCTTTCCATCTGTATCCAGACGCTTGTACATTGTCGATCCTGGGTCCCTTCAAGAGCCCCATTGTGCAGGGGCAGAAGCTGGAAACCCTCCCCTGTTTCTGGCCTCTATGGATGGACAATGGGGAAAGACAAACTCCTGACACCCCGTCCTCCAAGGGGAAAACAATGTTGACTTTTCTATCTCCTCTGTTACAACTGATGTGAATATGTGTGTGTTAGTTGACTGGTAAGCCAATTTGCTTTTTCAATCAAAAGAAAACACAGAAGGAAATACAGCGAGTAAGAGGAGAGGACAAAAGACTGAGCGCCTCAGTGATGAAGTGACCTGAAGAGAGGTGAGATCATTTCAAAGGGGATTACACCCCCACCCACACACACCAGCTTCATTGTCCCCCAACCCTACAATATAGAGCAGGATATTGCTGCACCATGCAGTCTTTTCACCATGTGGTCTCAAGCCTGCTGAGTTAGGTTTTTGTAGAGTCGCACAGCGAGCTTACTTAAGTCAGTGATGAAGCAAAGTGAATTCTGCTGGTAGGAGAAAATACAGGCAGGTTTCTAAACTGCATCGAGGTAGATATATTTTTAACACATACAGAGATCTCTGTTTATCCTTTTTCATCTCAAAAAACTTGAAAATGAATGAAGCAAAATATCAAAACGGCATAGAACCACAAGTGTTCTTCATCTTGACATTCCTAGTCCTAAGACACACCCTTCGCCTTCTTTTGTCTTGGTTTGGATGTTTTGGCATAGTCGTTCCTCGACCATCAATGATTCATTAACATTTGATCTTCCCGCAGTTAAAGATCAAAACATCAATCAATAAAATGCTACATTATAGCAAAATGTAGCATTTTTGTATTTTGACTTAAGGCTGTACATTTACCAAGCTATACCAGCAAATTACGATTGTTGGAGTGTCTCGATTTATCTCGTAGCATCGAAAGACATGAATGGCCCCACATAGTCGGCAGATACAGCGACACTCTGAGGTACTGTGGGAGGCACAAATGCTAATGAAACTTGGCGTGACTCCATGGAAAACTTCAAAATACCAGCGGTACAGTGCTGACTTGAACAGGATGTACGTGTTGTCCACAAATTACCAACCTGAATCAAAGTCTTGTGCGACAAGAAAACAAAGCACAGTCTGTTAGTCCACCAACTGCTTTGCAAACAATGAACACTTTTATATTTTCCATTAGGCTCTGCATGGCTGAATAAAAAATGAGACATCACTGCGGTGACTTTGTCATATCAAGGCTGTATAGACATGTAACTTATGCCCTCACTCTGTTGTATGTAGTGGAATGGAGTGATTTTCCCATCCCTCATCTTTGATCAACAGTCCGACAGACTCAACTGCATTACAACAATTATAGATCATCAGCTGATAAAGTTGTTGTAAACCTTTTTTTTCAGTTTGCCGATATGCAATATGCTTGTAACACCAGGTGAAACACCAGCAAAGGAATCATAGAACAGTTTTTGAAAAAACTGCAATGAGAAACCGGGGATCAAGTCCATGGCCATTTCTCAATTCCAAGTATGCTTAGAACATTCTTGTGCACATGTTAGTATGGGCTTAACAAGTTTGACTTGGAAGTACAAACTTCTGAGGATGGAAGGACACAAGCACACTCATTCTCCATTTGGAACAGCATCGCATTTAATGCCGCAGAAAAACATACATTCTAACATCCTAACAATAATATTTCCATGCAGATCTTAAAGTCATGAGCTTGCAAATCTTCCATCTTTATGTTTGGGCCGCATTGCAATCCTGGGTGGCAGGCTGCCCGAAGTCCAAGTCACCTCAGGTGCTCCCGCAATTAAGTTGGTGGAGCAAGTACACATCCAGGCGTAGTACTTTATTACTTGGACTTTGACTGATGACTCTTCACAGGACACAAATACGGACAAGTATACATATTGTGAAACGGCTCATGTTCATTTATAAATACACATATATATTTAAAGGACCACTTTCAGCGAATGGCTAACAATCTGATAATACGAGCAAAAAGGGATGGTTATCCTGTCCACACTAAGATGAAATGAGTAAACGAATATATCTGTGTTTGTAAAAATAACTGTAAACATGTATTTTTGAACATCTAAACTAGTGTTTAACACTACCCACCAATGTTATGGTAAGTCAACAGCAGAAACTATCTTTTTTGTCAGGTTACTGAATGTGGAAATGTGTAAAAACAGGGCGGAAGCTGCATCAAAGTAAAGAACTGAGGAAAATGTATCGTACAGTTTTTGAGCCTTTATTATAATTTTGCTAAGTTTTTTTTTGTGTACCAACATACATGTTTGACACATAATTACAAGATAACTGTGTAAAGAAACTGCAACACAAAGGAGGGCAGCCGGCTATTTTGGTTGGAAATCTGAGATTTTGCGTTTCTTTGGTTTCTTGAATCATATTCAGCAGGGAGCACCATCTTTGGACCTCTTAGGCCGGTGTCCTACAGGTTTTGGATTTTTTCCCTGTTGAAACACACCTGGTTCAAATTAAATGGTTCTGAACGTTCTGAAAAAGCCTCTTAACAACCCATTGATGAAAGTCAGGTGTGCTGCTGCAGAGAAACATTTAGAACTTGAAGGATACTGGTTTAAGAGGTCCGGAGTTGGTAAACCCTGATATATAGTAATGTTTTACTCTGACTCAGCTGTTTTTAATCCCAAATGAACTGCGTGTGGATCACCATTACTTGATTATGTGCAAAATTAGAGGGTCACACATGAGATGGCAGTTAGCTTTAATTTCGTAGGAGTTTAGATTTGAACTGATTTAAACAGATTTAGAGATTTCACCTTTCTTATCCACATCAAAAGCCATGTTAAAAATGTTTCAAATGTGCATACACATATACTCGATGGCCACTTTATTAGGTCCACTTTTGTACTACCAGGTTGGAACCCTTTTTTTCTTCAGAACTGCTTTAATTCTTGGTGGCATAGATTCAATAAGGTGATGGAGACATTCCTCAGAGATATAGCTTCATATTGACATGATAGAATCACACAGTTGCTGCACATCCATGATGAGAATCTCCCGTTCCACCACATCTCAAAGCTGCTCTATTGGATGGAGATCTGGTGACTATGGAGGCCGTTGGAGGACAGTTAATTCATTGTGAAGTTGAAGGAACCAGTCAGAAATCATTTGAGCTTTGTGACATGGTGCATTATCCTGCAGGAAGTAGCCATCAGAAGATGCTCCACTGTGGTCATAATCTGATAGGCTGTGGTGGTTAAACCATGTTCAGTTGGTGCTAAGGGGCCCAAAGTGTGCCAAAACAATATCCCCCACACCATTACACCACAACATCATCCTGAACTGTTGTTCCGGACCAAGATGGAGCCATGCTTTCATGATGTTTCCATCAAATTCTGAGCCTATCATCTGAATGTGGAGCTTAAATGGAGACTCATCAGACCAGGCAATGTTTTTCCATCTTGTAGTATCAGTTTCCTGTTTTTAGCTGACTGGAGGGGCACCTGGTGTGGTTGTCTGCTGCTGAAACCCATCTGCTTCAAGGTTTGACGTGTTGTTCAGGGATAGTATTCTGCATAGCTAGGTTTTAATGAGTAGTTATTTGAGTCACTAATTATTTCTGTTAAATAGATATCAGCAATTTCTGAAATGCTCAGACCAGCCTATCTGACACCAACGTATACTGTATGTCATGTTTTAAGTCACTTAAATCCTCTTTTTTCCTCATTCTGATGCTGTTTGAACTTCAGCACATCATTTTGACCATATCTACATGACTAAATGGATTGAGATACTGCCATGCGATTGGCTGATCAGCGATTTGTATTAAGCTATTACACAATTGTACTGACTCTAGGGGTGCATGTGCGACTTTCCATCCTTCCTCATTATAACTCAAAACACCGTGAATGTCATGGCAAACTGTCGGGCTTCACACTGATTCACATCATGGTGGCAGCTTAGATGCAACTTCAAGCTACAGTTGTAGAATAAAACCTATTTGTGCTTATTACACACTATTTTTAGGGATTGATTTCCACTGTTGGAAGAAGGATACTCCTAGAAATATCTTCTATGATCTCCAGAGAGTGCATCTTCAGATCTGAAAGTCATTTTTGAAAGAAGAGAAAGGGCTTCTCTCATTTGTTAGTTACCATTTCTAGCTCTGAGCAGTAAAGGAACAAGTAGCAGTTTGGATCTAAACTTAGATCCAAATGCCTGTTTACTACAGTGACCATTTTTTATATCTACTCATTACTGATAAATAATCTAAACATAAACCCAACATGTTTTAAGACAGAATAAAAAGGAATTCAGGGGATGTTCAGTGAGTTATTTAGGACTGAAATATTAAGGATTTACAGTTTTACTACTTGTGGGAGGCTTCACATCTCCAGAGATTTGGCTTAAAGTGATTTAATATCAGTATGAAAGACGGAGAGGGAGAACTGAGGCTCATTCATACACACTGCTGCCAAGCTCCTTCATAATCCTTCATAGGCTTGACTAATGAAAGTAATATAACCATCATAGAGACAATGGGGCATTATTCCTCCTGCAATTAGAGACATCTGACACGGAAAGGGAAGCCATAATCTACGAGGGTGTCATTTTAAAGAAAAAAATCTGCATAATTGTCCAAGAATGGGAGGGAATTCAGGTGAGGCTATATGTGTTCAAGTGTTCCTCAAGGATCACAGCTCCCTGCTTTAAACTGACTTTATCAATCAGCAAAAACACAGCACAAACATCATTTTAAATTGTAAAGTTATAAACAGTCACATTATAAGTCATGTACAAAAGTTGGTGGTAATGATGAGGGGGTCACTGTTCTGCTTCTACTTAAATACAACCAATTAGATGTAATTCTTTGCACTTTTACTCTTTTAAATTCAGTGGCCTAATTATAGCTTAGAATTGCCAGATGGGTTTTTAATGTAAGATGAAAAAAAATTTAAAAAAAGAAATTTCAATTTACCAGTGAAAACCCAAATGTTTGAAAAAAATCTCTTTGGTTTTTTCTTTGTCTTACGTTTCTTGTTGATATATTTTAATGAATAAGGCAAAAAGATTTTTAAGGGAAATGAACGATGCATGTCATGTGGTTGTTGTTATTGTTTGCATGCCCCAAATCTCAAGCCTGCACACGAAAGGAAAGCAGCAAAATGCAGCAAAACCGGGATTTCTGGACATCAAACTGACTAAAGATCTGCAACAATAAACCTTTCACCACAGTTTCCGCATGTAAACAACACACATTAAATTACATTTAATTTGCAATCATTTTGATTGAATTTTAGCAGTTGCATGTGACTGCTCTATGGGCAACTTTCACGCCTTCATATTTCCAATCAAGTGCAATCTAGATTGATTAAATGCATCTCTCTATTTATTTTCAATACCAGCATCACCACATAAATTGAAATGTCTGTCATGATGGCTTGGTTGTAAACATCCAGCCATCACACAGAATTTTAACAAAGAACACACACCAAATTCTTGGTGCAAAGGATGTGAAAGAACAGTTGGATATAATTTAATATTTTGATTGAATATTGCTGAATATATGCTGCTGTTTTGTGTGCAATTGTTTGCAGACCTTCTTGAGTAAAGTTAACTGGTTAGATTATTTGATTGTAAAATTTTTTTACATACAACAAAAAATGTAAGTAAATAAACAGGTGTATACATTACTTGAGAAAAAAAATTAAATATTCACTTATAAAGTCTTTGAAATGAAGTGATCAAGGATCTAGTGATAAATGGTTGTAGTAACAAAGTAAAGAAAACAGTATAAAAACAATAATCATCATCATCATCATCATTAAAGAAAAAATTGAACAAAAAACAGATTAGAAAAAAGTTAAAAGAGATTTTGCTTTTGATTAATGGACATGGACAAGCTGGCAAGGGACTTACATACTGAAATGGCCTGCAGTCTCAGAGAACGAGGCAGAGACAACACAATTTGAACAAGTGGCCGCCATTGGAACAAGTCCAACATGCTTTTCCCTTGGATAGAGTCTATAAATTACAACTATTCTCATCTTAAAACACAATGATGACAAGAAAGAATGCAACTCTTTCAGTTTGAGCATACTTGCCAACGTTGAGACCTCAGAATTCAGGAGATACTCAGAACTATATATATATATTTCTTTCTGACCGTCGCACCCTGACTTCGAGGTGTAACCGTTATTATTGTCCTGCCGGAAACGGCGCCAAGTGACGGATGGTGTAGCAATATTGTTGTCCGGGTGGAAATCGGGAGAAATTCGGGAGAATGGTGGGTCCGGGAGAGTGTATGAGGATGAGACTAAAAGGAAGTTGGTGTGCAAATGCTGACTAGTTAGTTGCAACATTCAAATCTGGGTGCTCTTCGCTTTAAAACTCATTCACGGTGCGACCGCTATGCATTGATTGTATGAGGGTCTTTCAGCTCTTTACATAAGAATAGTGGTTATTGCAGTTTTTTGTTGGCAATTGTTGATTTTGTTAAAATAAAAAAACTGCTTCTTTCATTGGTCATGAGAGTAGTTGAGAACAATCAGAGCCTCTTCTGAAGCATTGAACAAACTTGACAGTAATAGTATCTGACTGTGACAGATACAGTGGTGGCTTTACAGACTTTTCATGGTTTGTGATCTCAGCTCCTATCCACAAAGAAGCTGCACATCAGCGCCACCAAACACCAGCAATGGTAAATAATGACAAGATGAGCAAGCACCACGCACATGAGCTCATGCTTCAGCAAGTCCCACCCACACTGTGGCTGAGTGGCGGGGAGCATCAGAATGGTGATCCCGCTCCTCTAGTCATCTGTTACAATAGAAGCTTAACTTGGTTCGTCTGATCCCACCGACCACTTTCAACTGTTGCCAGGGCCACAGGAAGCCAGTCATCATCAGTGTGCGAGTGTGTGTGTGTGTGTGTGCGTGTGTGTGTGTGTGTTGGATGGAAGTCCAGCGGGGAAGGGGTCTCTTGTCTCTCAATTTTCCGCCCTGATTGGAGTGAATGGGCGGACATTCTGTTGCTCAGCTGAATCTCTCTCCCTTTTTCTTTGAGTGCACGGCGTTGAAGCAAAATGACACACTCTTACAGCTCGAGACATGACATCATCTCAGGTCTGATGCTTCTACATGACAAGAATACACACCAATGCAGACAATTAGCCTTTTTTTAATCACACACTCAACACTGCTTTAAAACAAAAGATTACAAATACACTGATTAAAGCGGCTTTTAATTTTCTGACATATTTTCAGAAATCTTCACATATTTAAATGTCCTTTGTCTCATTTGAAATTGTAATGAGAGGATGATGCAGTATACTAAATATCTGTTGAAGCCTTAAACACTGCAGCTCAAATGTTCAGCTGATATACTGCAGACACAAATCTGTACACTTAACATTTTCAAATTAGCATTAAAAACTTGTATGAAATCCCTTGAAATTTCTAAATCTGGCAATTTTTTGGCACTGATATAAGCAATGTGGGACAAAGCGAAAAATCCTAATATACAACTGTCATTGATTTTCCACTGAAATACCAACAAACTAACATTAAAACAACATTAATATTATATTAAACAGATCACCTCTGAGCCATAATTAACCTTTAATTGCATAAAAGGATTTCAGCCATTTTAGTCCACAAGTTTATTCTCCAGATATGAGTGTGTTTTTGGTTTTGTTACATCTACCACACAAAACAGGCTTCAGTACTGACTGTCCTTGAATGACCATCATCTGAACCTGCTCTCCTGCCTTCAGGAACAACACACACTGAGGCTGTG
>JAPMNP010637577.1:0-10180 GCA_029874935.1 Atherina boyeri
AGATGTAAAAATGTAATGTAATGCCTAGAAAAAGATGAGAGAGGCAAGTTGAATAAATTAAACACAACTACAGGGTTTAACCATGGGGAGTAACAATTAATCTAAAGGTAAATTCGTATTCAGAGTTACAAAACCCTAAACGCTCTAGCAATCCCCAGTAGTAAGACAGACTGTGTATCATTCAAAACTCAGCCCAGCAGAAGTCTCTAATAGGGTTTGAGGTCACAAAGGACCCAGGCTAACTTCTAGGCAACTTAATCTATCTTTTTAATATTGGCAAATGTTTATGCTCATGAGTCCACCATCAGTAGACAACTGAACAGTATTGTGCATGGCAGGAGAAAGCGAATGTTTCAGAAAGAGCTTTGCGGTCTATTTGCACTTTATAATAGATGGAGATGGCAAGGCAGAATTAAACCAGACACATGTCCTGACTAAATGAATAAGTCAGGACATATGCATGTCTGTGAGCTGAATCTCAAGAGAAAAGAGTATCACACAGCATGACAAACAACCCCATACACACAAGCTGTTCTATCAAAGAAAGGTCAAAGAGGAATTGCTGAGATTCAGTTTGTCATTTAATAGAAATATTACAGAGGGACAATGGACAAGTGGCTTATATGACAAAGCCTGTCAACATCCCAGAGTTTAATCTGTTTGGTTACAGCATTAATACACTGAAAGCATAAATAAATTTGCCACTTATACACGTGGAGGCTATATTTATGCAGAAATAGCAAAAAAACTAGTCCCAAACTTCCAATCCTGACTGTATATAGATTGTTTGAAATCTAGGCTATATATAGTAGAAAAAGGTTAATTTTGTATCCATGAAAATGATTTTGGACTATTTTCTTTTAAAAGACAAATAATAAATAAATAAAAAGCTTAAAGGTGGGAAAAAAAGTTTTTCTTTACCTTGACATGTTTCAACTATATATGTGTATTTTTTACATTACATGATTCAAAATACAGGTAAAAACAAAATGTTACACAGTTAGATTTTAATTGAAAAAAAAAGTATTAAAATGTCACATTGGTCCTATGATGGACTGGTGACATATCACAGGTTTACCCTGCTTGTTGCCAAGCAGCCGCTGGGATAGGCTGACCCTGCTTTAGAAAGAATGGTTATTGAAAATGGATAGATAGATATAGATTGATAGATGGAAATGCCACACTATTAAGAAAACTTGCAGGAGGTTTTTTCCAATCTTTTTTCCTTATCTTTTGAAGAAATTAAACCCAGGCAGGTCATACATCATCCCATTATGAATCATCACCAGTGGCCTTCAGGGAGCGATAATGCACCCATCAATATTTAAAGGCTTAATGAAAAACAATGTCATGAAGGTTAAATGCAAGAAATATGATACTGTACTATTGTGGGAAAGTGTTTCCCTTCATTTTATTTCAATTAAGTATTTATGAGCTTTCAGTACTCTACTTTGAGTCTCTCAGAATTCTTGGCAGATTAGAAGTGATTTGAAACATGAATGTCCCTTTTTAAGGGCCTAAAAAAAAAGAAAGCCTTAAAATGAAGTACAGTACTCAATCACTGACTGAAAAGAAAAAGGTATAGTTTTTACCAGAAAACAACTTTAAATGCATCATTGAAATATTCATCCTCTGCAGGTGGACTGCCAGGCAACTGGACTGCCTGACCCAGCTGTGCGTTGGAGCCTACCAGATGGAACCATGGTGAACAGTGTGTTCAATGGGGAGGAGAGAGGGGTGCGAGCGCGACGACTTACTGTGTTTGACAATGGGACTCTACTGGTTCCAGCTGTGGGTGTGGAAGAAGAAGGGGAGTATACGTGTTATGCTGAGAATCGAGGAGGTCAAGATACTATGAAGGTAAGTAAAGGAGTTCCTGGAGAGAGCTTTAGAAATATCTTTTGTTATTAAAGAAAATGTCTTTGGTTTAGTAATTCAATTTGATTCAAGCTGTTTTCACCAATAAGCCCGATCTGCAATTGGTGTCATGTTAATTTCAAATCATAACAGTAACACACCTATAATTGATAATAAATATAATTGTTTATTCATTAATTAAAGGTCAAAGTAAAGGTCATGATGACATCTCCACCAACCTTCCCTGATGACAGAAGTCACCGTGTTGTCAGAGTGCGTCTGGGACAAACTGCCACCATTCCTTGCCAACCTGCTGGAGACCCTTTTCCAACAGTGACATGGTTCTTCCCGGCACGTCGTATCATCCCAAAGAGTTTGGGATCTGGTTATTATTCTGAGCGGGTTGTAGTATCTTCAGGTGGAACACTTGAGGTACGTTCAGCCCAAAAGATTGACACAGGAAACTATACGTGCCAAGCTAGAAACTCAGCTGGGGAGAGGAGCATGGTAGTAAGTTTAGAGGTGGAGGCCTTGACCCCTGGCCAGGTGGGAGTAGGTAGAAGTTGGAGTACTAACAATGATCCTGGTATTAATTCAGGAGGCTATAATACAGGGATTGCCAGGTCTGGTTTCACAAATGGAATCACAAGCAAGCTGGGCAGCAACAACAGCAGCAGTAATGGTTATATTGATAGAAATGGTGGACCGGGAAATATAGTACCAAATTTAGGTGTTAACTTAGCTAGTGGTGGCTTTATACCTGCCTTGAGAAGTGAGAGTCAAAATGGGTTTAAACGGCCTGTGAATGTAATTACAACACAACCAAGTAGCACAGGAATTAGTTTGGGGCTGAACGGGGCACAAAATAAAGGCATTAAAGCAGATGTCATTAGAATAAATGGAAATGGACCTGGTGTTACAGGTAGTGACAACAGTTTGGGTAACAATCACAGTACAGGTAAAAGCAATAGTGGTGAAAGAAATCCAGGGTCTAACAACAATGAAGTTATTGCAGGTAGGATAGGTAATAATGCTGAAACTAGCAGAGGCAACAGCAGGTTAAGTGATATCTCAAGAAATGTTGGAAGTGCCAGTAGTAGTTGGTCAAATAACAGAGCTGATACAAGTACACTCAGGGGAAATGATTTCAGTAGGAATAGTAATTTAGGAGGTGCCAGCGACGCCAGAAAAAAAATTAGTGCTTTAAGTAGTAATGCCAACACAGCTGTGGGTGTGGTGACAACAGTGAAGCAGCGAGCAGTTAAAGGCCAGACTGTTCTTTTGCCATGCCCGTCCAAAGGCTCCCCTCCACCTCGTCTGGCCTGGCTCCTGCCTGGAAATGGCATGCTGCCAGCCCCTTACTATGGCAGCCGACTCACTGTGCACCGAAACGGGTCGTTGGAGCTGCGGGGTGTGCGGTCAAGTGATGGGGGGACTTTGGTTTGTGTTGTAAAAACCGAAAGAGGAGAGACGGTGATTCGGGTGGAGCTGGAAGTTTCAGAGCAACCGGACGAGTCCAGATTTCTACAAAGGCGGCCATCGGAGGAAAGACTTCACACTGAAGTTTTGAATCCACTGCAGTTGTCAACTTCAAGACCACGTCCACCTTTACTGCACCTGCAGAGAAGCGTGAGTTCCCCTGCAACACCTCGGCCACTGAACTCTCCACCATCTGCTGGCCCAGTCTCTGAGCCCACGGTGAACACCAGAACAGCTCCTTTGGTGAGCACCATAAATGGAGAGAGCTTTCGCTTGCCTTGCCTTGCTTCTCAAACCAAGGGATATCTGTCATGGACTCTACCCAGTGGCAAAGTGCTGTCCATGGGTCAGAGCGATGACTCAGGCCGTTATACAGTGCTTGAGGATGGAACTCTAAAAGTAGAACAGGCTTCTGTGTTTGACCGAGGAAGCTACTCTTGTAGATCCTCCAGTCTTGACTCTTCCTCAGTCTCAGTTGTCACAGTTCCTGTCATTGTCATCGCCTACCCTCCACGCATCACAACAGGCCCCTCTCCTGTGACCTACACTCGCATCGGGGTTGCTGTGGAACTTCCCTGTTTGACTATAGCAACACCCCGGGCTACAGTTACCTGGGAAACACCTGAGCTAATGCAGCTGAGGGTGATGGGTCAGCCTCGTATTTATGGCAACCGCTACCTAAGTCCTCAGGGTTCGTTGGTGATACAGAACCCGACACGCAGGGATACAGGATATTACAAATGCACTGCCAAAAATGTCATTGGAGTGGACAGCAAGACGACCTACCTGCATGTTATGTAAAATAATGAAGCAAAAAGACACACTAACCTAAACAAACATGCAGCAGAGACACAGAGACCCCACCAGTCTGTTGTATTGCTGAACTCTTCTCCCCTGCCCAAAAGAACTGCAAAGCCCTGTGCCCGAGATACTGCCGAATCTCAGAGAGGACAGTTTTAATAAAATGTCCCATTTATGCATCTCTAATGTATTGTATCGTTGTCCATACTGTATATGTCATACGTGAAGTTCAGAATTTCCCCACATAAAGAGTGTTGTGCATTTTCTCTCCATAAACAAGTAAATTGTATTTAAAGAGAACAGTATTTTGCAGGAACACATCCAAACTTTTTGTGCCTTACTGTCTGTTTCCTTCGCTTGAAACCCACTTTGAAATTCTGCCCATTCCACGATTGCATAAAAAGAAAATCTCAGATTTATGCCCATCATTCTTTTTTAAAGTAAGCAGACGTGCTTTTGTTTCCCGACTTCATGTTCCAATATGTTCAATCCAAAAATATGACTTCTGTTTGTCTATGTATATATGTAAAGGCTGAGGCTTTTAAGATTTAAACCCTCTTGTGAAGAATTAAATGATTATTTCTTTTTGCACAGTTACAACAAAACCTAAACAAGAGCTGCTTTAAATCTTCTACTCATTACTTTCTTAGACATTTGTATTGTAAAGACCAATACTAAACTGCAATGTAACATACAATACTCTACTTCATAGGGTCACTGAGTTATACACACTGCGCAGCTTCAAATAATGCACATGTTTTACTTCACATCTTTCTGCAGTGACATTTGTGTACATTTTAATTTCCTATCATTCTGTGATCTATAATTCTGATCTGATGTGAATAGAACTATTAGGGTTATTAGGGTTTTTTTTTTCTCCAGGTTTTAAGGTTTTGTGATGGTTTAAATTATTGTATATGGAGATGTAGCAAACAGTAACTCTGGCCCAGCAGACTAAATAGTTCTCCGTTGTCTTAATAAATGCAGACTTAGCGTTGTACTTGACACATGTATTAACACACTGAATCCTCCACAGCTTACTGATGACAGACTTTATATCTAAACTAAAACATCTTGTGAAGTTTGGACAATTTTACTTATCTTGTGAATAATCTTGACAAACATTGCATCAGTGTATTTTCACAGCTTTAATGGGACAAAATGGGAATAGGACAAAGGGTTAGCGAAAGCACAACAATGACCCGGTCTTTGAAGACATATCTTTAAGATTAGTTTGATTAAAGATTGTATAAATGTTTTGGGTTTTAAAGCTGGCCTAAGTTTGTGCACGAAGCCAGCAGTTCATATCTCCTTGATCTGCTCTTTAATGTTTTCATCGTCCCCTTAAATTATTTGTCCTGTAAAGACTCAGTCTTTCATCTATCTGAAGGGAGAAGTTATTACTATGCTTCCATAATGTATGTTTGATATTTCAATAGCCATAATGATGAATGCTTGCTTTATTTTTTAACTAATTCTTTTATAAATAAAACTGAAAGAGAATTGAAATTCTTCACTGCCTGAATTGTCACAGTTTTGCTCAGAAATATGATGCAGATGAGAAAATAAATGCTTTTGTGAGTGAGTGTGGAAAGAAAACACCTTGTGGAAGGGCGTGGGTGAGGAAGCAAGATTTTCCTTGAGTATGTTATGAGAACAGAATCTCCTTATCCTCGGCTCAGCTGTCAGACCAGGAAATGGGGTCTTAACTGTAGATGAGACACATGTTGATGACATATTCCACTCCCTGGGAAATGCAGTAAAACTCAAAGTAGCCTTCAGAGCAGCTCCACACTTACAGTACACCACCCTGCATGATCTCACACCTGGTGTTTACGCTGAGCCTGCTAAATACTAACCATTTTGATTGATTATGACAGTCTACTTTATGTATGTGCAATGTGCCAGGGCGGTGCACTGTATTGGTTGTTACTGTAGTATGAATGAATAATAATATGATAGTGAAAGATACTCTAGGTGTGCGATGAGAAATTGATGAATTAATTAAATAATTTTCTTCACTGCTGATCCAATTCAGGGTCACGGGGCAATTAGAAATGTCAAACAAAAAATGTCTGTGGAACTACTGGTGCAAAAACACCAGAAACAGCTGACAAAAAATGCACCACCAAGGACTGATTACTCAATTGTTTTGGGCTGTCAACAGAGTTGTTGCATCATGCACACAAGGACTGTGCAAAATTTGAAGATATGGAACTATTTGCAAAAATGCATTGAGGAGATAAACTGATGGAATTGAAAAAAATCAAGACACTTTACTTTTCAGGCCTAATTTACCATAGTTTTTTTTTTTTTGACCATTCAATGTTTTTTGTTTTCTTTCTATTTTTAATCCCAGGTTGTCTGGTCTGAAATGAGGGATTCTTTCATAACTTAGCTGTGTTATATTATGTGCTGCTTGTGGTTAGTTATCAACTTGCAGAACCAATAGGGTCTCGCCTGAAAAAGACATGCTTTGGGTGAAAAACTTGTTTGCTCAAAAAGCTATATGTATCATTCACTGTTAATAGTGTCTTTACAGAATAGCATGTTTCTCCATGCCTCATGCTCCACTGCATACCCATTCCATCACAAATTTCAGCATTTGAAGTGTCTTTGGAAGACAAGTTGGATGATCCTGCTCCTCTTTAGGAGTGCACCGTCCCTGATTTCCTTGAACAGTTTGTCAGATGACAGGACAGCTTTCCACTTTGCCTAAGTCCTCCTTTAATGAGCTTGGGTCCAGGAAAGTCGGTAATGAGTACGGAACTGGGAGACTGCAGGAAGAGAAGCTGCACTTTAGAGGCGAAGGAAATTGGAGAAAAAGACTTTGTTACCATGGTCATGGATGCAATGAATACTTTGTATTAGCACAAAAATCACAATAATCTCATGGATGAGTTATGAATTGTATCATACTCTAATAGGCAGAATATTGCTGTTTCCTTTGAGTAGACTTAGAAAGTTTTGCAAACAATTTGAAGATTTTATTAATACAAGGTTAAGTTTTTTCATGCATCATTAATTAAAAAGTAAAAAAAAAAAAATCCAATCACAGACATATTGAGTGTCCCAAATCATTGAACTGTGAACATATTTGCTGATTTTCTAAGTCTGATAGTTAATTTCATTGCAGACTAGATTTTTTATTTGAAACTTATGTACCACAAAACTGTCCTCAGTTATAATTGATTGTAATGGATTTCAGAAGTGTTCTTAGTTCAATACTAAAGAAACAAATCTGTTTTTAATGCATCACAGGCTGGGATCTTTGAGATCACAGCTGTTTAATGTTTATTTCAGCTGTGTCCTCTACCGATTCCTCTGAAAACTCAAATATTTTAAAGTTGATAATGTCGACTTTCAAATCCAGCTATTCTTTCCAGTTTTACATTTAGAAATACATCCTTGAACGTGTTGAAATATCAGTTGGCAGTCTTTGCTGTGCAGAACTTAGCTATTGTTTTCTCCAGCTGTGACGTACGTTTTCTTTGTACTGAAAGCAAAAGTGTCCTCTGTCATTATCTTCAAAGTTGTATGAAAGTTTAGAATTGCACAATAATAATACAAACAGAATAACAGCACAAACACAAAAGACAGTTTAGCTCAATCCAAAAACCAGCCATTTAGCACATTTAGTACACCATCTGGTCTTGGCCCTCTTGTATTGTACCATTTCCCACCCGAAATTGATAAATTGTGCTCATGGCTCCGGCCAAAAACAGACCCAACTCCACCTGGAAAAGCGGTGTACAATCTTTAAAAGCTTCCAAATGTTTTTGTATAATGGTTTTTGATCATACCAAACATCTAAACCTACTGATGCCATTAAACGGCAGACAATGAGAACTGTCTATTAACTGAAATACTAAAAAGCAAAGCAAAGCAATTTCACGCACAGGAGAGCTGAAGCTTATTGATGTCAAGTTGTTCACATGCAGATAAAAGGCCCTGCCAATTACAATCCTTGCAATGCACCACCCAGTTATTTAGGCAGTTAACTTCAGTTCTGTATCTCATGGGGGGAATGTAGTGCAGAGAGGCAACACAAGAATTTCTTTTTAGACCCAACTTCTGATGAGAGCGCTTGTTTTTCTGTGAAGACGTTTCATGTTTTGAATTATCTCCTCTGATAGTTTGGTTTACTTCTATTCATTGCAGCACATTCATTTTATGGTTTTTGATGCATTTGAGCAAATGAGCGTTGCTTATTTCCACTTAGTATGTACCTGCAAACTTAGACAGAGACAATTAGCAAATAAAGCATTTGATGTAGCATCTGTTTTACTGTCGCCTCAGCCTCTCGATAAGATAACTGAATGAGTAAACCTGGCTGGATCAAACTGCTTACAAAATATGCCGAGACTTAAATGACAAGAAACACTATGATGTTGTCAGAGATGTCATATTAACTGTGCATCAACAGTAAACAATGTGCCAACAGCAGCGCTATTAGCATTACCAAAACCATATGGACATGATCCTCAAGTACCATACTAATTTGATCAAGACTTTAATCCTATTTTATGTAAAAAAAAAAAAAGATGACAAAAAAAAGAAGAAATCCCAGACCTGCCACAGTACATTTGCCTTGTCGCTTCCACTATTTTATGGTAATAGCATTATATGTGCTCCTCTTCTCAAAAGGAAAGGAAATTTGAAATGATAATTAATAAATGACAAGAGCTATAGTCACATTCTTTCAAAGACATCATCAGTCAGTCACTCATAATTTCAAACTTACCATACCTGCACACTTGAAACCGCGTAAAATATTTTGCAATATAAAACACACATTTCTGCTACATCTGCTCATATTCAGCTTGCTAACATCAATGGTGTCATTATAGATTAGTCATGCCAGCTAAATCTGGCACATCAGCAAGACACATGTCACGGTCCACCCAGCTTTCATGTCTGAATCACTGTGGAAAGACAGACAACAGCAAGTCATCTGTTTCTGTATGCACTTGGTTTTCATTATGTGTGTGTTTAAATGCAAAGCACACACACACAAAGAAAGGATGATTTCATTTTAGAGCCCAGATTTTTTTCTGAAAGGATTTTTTCCTCCCAGGATACAAAGATGTTTTACTTTGCAGTGAACTAGAAGGTCTCAGGTAGATTTATGCTAAAATGTACTTTGTGACTGATTATCTGCAAAGACTGTAATCAGTGATGAAACTGTTGCATTACTCAAGGTCAGTGATGTAATTTGTGCTGTAAGGGTTTTCCACCACCCACTGAGCGGTCTCAGACAGTATCATTACTTTTGTGTATTTAATGTTTTTTCTCAGAGCAGCAGCTCACTTTGGAGTTAAAAAAGAAATGACATCTTGTATCGCCAGCTCATTGGGTTGCCCATCATAAGTGTGTCTTTTCTGTGCTTTTTGTTTTCATTTTGCAGCTCTGATATGAGTATGAATGACATGAATGTTTTAAAATGTTCACTGTCATTCATTTTTATGTAATAACAGTCATCTAAGTGGGAAAAATGGAAAAATGAAAAATACATCTGTGGAAGAAATCTTCATCCTGGGGCTTCAGATCTTTGCATTACTTCAGCTCTCTTTGACAAGCTCTATGTTATATCATTTCCATGCAGTATGAGTCCAATCATACGTTACACTATCCACACCTCATATCTGTTAAATTACCTATAATCTCACATTCAAGTGAAAATATCCCCATGGGATATGACTCATTTCCTTTTGAATTTATTAAGACAGCAAGGAACTATTTTCTTTAGTTGCATTTTATAAAAGAGCTTAAAGATAAAACAAAATGCACCCACAATATGAAGCATTGAGTCAATGGCAAATGGATATTAAGGTGGAGTGTGTGGGAGGAGGTATACTGTAGCAATTACAGTGTTTGGAAATTCTATTTCGTAACTCGAGCTTCAGTCAGCTGTTGTCATAAAGATTTCATAGTTATGACTTCATGGGATCGCAGATGGTAACTTAAAAAATAGTGTCTAAGTAGCCTACTGATGATGAATTAAGCATGCAGAACTAAAAAAACATACTCAAGACAGTATGGT
>JAPMNP010637626.1:0-12107 GCA_029874935.1 Atherina boyeri
AATTTCTTACATAGGCTACGGCTTCATATGATTGCAGTACCAGTTTCGGCCAGAATCTTACATATGGCTCCTTTAAGACTTTTACTTTTACTGGCTGGAGAGAGCTCACAGTACAGGTAAGATACAAGATGGATTATCTGTCTATGGGGGTGCATCACTGAGAAAAAGTGCAAAAGTTCTGTATGCATCTTTAGCAATGGTAAGTCCTGAAGGTTAGCATAAATACGTAGAGCATCAGTCTTATCAGAAAAAGAAACAATTTCTTCAGTGAAAGAAAAGCAAAGAATGATGCAGATTACTTTTCTTTGTATTCTTTGAAATACTTTCTGCTTACAATTTTTCAATATGGTTCCGTGCTAGAGACCATTCAGTGTGTTAGCTTAGCATGGTGGTTGTATAGCACCGTTGCCTCAGCTATAGAATCCAAATTAAAACTGATTGTCATCTGGTTTTGTTGCATGGAGTTTTGATATTCTCCTTCAGGCTACAAAAGTTTTTTCTGAAAGTTACACTTCTCTACAGTTCAGACTTGTCTGGTATGAGTGAGAATTATGTCTACCTCTATGTGTTATCCCTATGATGGACTTCTGGCCTGGTGTCCAGGGTGTATGTCCATTATTTCCCGGTGTTCACCTTTTAGACTCCAGTCCCAATGCAATGCTCTGAAAACTGAAGCAGGTACCGCTAATAGATACATGGTTGGATGGATTGATACTGCAGTTTGGCATATAATATTCCATGTTGCTGTTGTTTTCATGCTGCAATATATTGTAAATTGTGCATCCATATATGTCATGTTTATAGACACAGAATGACAATAGTGGCTTAACAAATTGTTTAATATCAGCTGGATACTATATTTGTACATTATTACCCACACATGAAATAAAAAGCAACCTGGTAACAAGAAACTAAGAAGAAAATAGAAAAATAGAACGATGACAAAGTAAAACTAGTTGCAAGAGGGGAAATATATAAATAAATATATCTTAAGATGAAATATATTTCATCTTAAGATGTATCTTAAGATGAAATTGTTTTGTCAGAGTTGTTGAAGAAAATGTGCCGTCCAAGAGTACTAGATTATTGGAGCGGGACTGTATCCTGTCTCTTCTCTGAGCTCTCTCCAGCCAATAAAGTCAGTCTGATGTGGACACTTGCTCTGTCACTTTCTCTGTTTCTTTCCCTCACTCCTCCAATAATGTTTTCTATGTTTATTTTGGGTGATATGGCCATGGCACATCCAAAAACAGCCAGTATGTTGATTTCTCAATTGCTGCCATGTGATTTGGTGCCATGAAGCAAAATGCAGTTGTTACATCGTGCCTAGGGCTCAAAAAAAGAAAGAAAAGGTGTGAAGTATGTTTTCTCAGCCTTGGGATGCTGCAGAGCAATAATGAATGCAGGAACATGTACAATTAATTTTAGTGTATTTAGTGTCAGAAGCACAGAGTTTTAAGGTCGGAAAGATGTGTTGATTTGCTTTAAGGCTTTTTGGTTATATGCCAAGCTAGTGATATTCTGATTATTTTTTTCCTCTAAATAATAATGTTCAAGTTTTCTTAATTGCAATTTAATTAATGTTAACAATTTACTCTACCTTTCTATGTCATGTAAGCACAGATTTATTGACCTAGCATTGGCATGTAACATGTTTGCAACTGGCCCATTGGCAAATAGTTTTAAATCAACCAATGGCTATATTTTTCTTGTGTCTTTTATACTGGATTAACCTACAGTATAAGTACATACAGTATAAGTACAGTATTTTGCTTCACTTACTCAAGCAAATATAGGAATGAGTCCATTTTAGTGCTAAGCTATTCCTACTACTGTGTGAGTTCAGGTGGGTTAAATTAGTCAATTGAGCCCAAATATACTCTACATGGCAAAGACACGCTCCAGGGCTGGAATAACCTGGATCCACTTAGCTTTCAATCCAGCCAGTGATAAGCTTTGGATGAGAGAGCACCCAGGTGCACATAGAGATGGATAAGAGGGGATCAAGGTACCCCAGGGACACCGAGACCTCCAACTCCCCACAGAGGAGCAATCCCTGCTGGGCAAACGGATCACTCAGCCGTTGGCTCTTTCAAAATACCAAAGACCATTTTAAAAAGTACTGTAGGGTGCAACAAATCTGCCTTTACTAGATAGAAACACATTTTCCACACATAGTTTTAAATAAGCATTGGAGAGAAAAGGCTAAAAAAGGGGAGGCAGTGCAGTAGATATAGGTGGGGCCAAATTAGCACTTTCATATATTTTCATTCGCTAAATGAAGAAAAGGGAACTGAGTTATATCTAATCCAGTTTGAAGCCATGAGAGGTGGGTTATGAAGAGTTTGATAACTGCTTGAGTGGGACTTTGAATTTTATTACAATAAGAATTGATTTCTTTGGTCAGTCAGTGCATTTGATTCCGTTTCATTTCATTCATCTCCTGTATGGACCTCTGTAAAAGTCACATATTCCTTCGAGGTCCTCAGATTCACTTTATTGTGATATTACATTGCCTGTCACATTGTTCTCCTTACAACTGATTTTTTCCTTACAGAGTTACATCTGTCAGTTCATACATATACTGCTGTAGCTGCATCTGTATCAATGCAGAGTGAGTCAGAATAACCGGTTTCAATCAGTACTATTTTGAGCTGTTTCTTTTAAATCATCCTTAAGCTCCTTTCACCTTATGTGCTCTGGCTATGAGAAACAATTTCCTCTGTGTCAGTTCCCATGGAGACTTGTTGAGACTATGGAAGAAGTTCAACACTGCAATACTCAGATGGTTTGGTGAGCATCCGCCTCCTAGAACAAACACCTCATTTTAAAAACATAGAACAAACACATCATGTTTTCTTTTATTCTGCCACGCAATGCGTATAGAAAAGAAGCAGTTAGCCCATGTGGCTATGAAAGGCATCTTGCCTAAAACATATCCAGTCACAGTTGTGTTCATGAACTTTGCGAGGTCAGATGACTCTTCTGGGACATTACGGGGAACACACTGACTGTTCTTGCCCGAATTTCTGTGTTCCGAATGTAGTGGAGCGCCCCTGTTGCGACCAAATTAAAGGATCTTCTTTTGTTTGACAAACTCCACAGGGGAGATCAAGCGTAGGCAGAAATCCTTTTGCTGCTGTTTCTAAGATTTCTGTCTTTTTTTTTTCCACGGAAGAAAGGATGTGAGGCACTGTCAAGACGAGCCCCCTGCAAAGAAGCAATTAAAAGCTCGGCCTTGTGAAGGTCTCTCTGCAGTGCAGCCAGAAAAACAGCCTCGTGGCCGGGTGAAACGGAAAATGAAAAGCCTCCATCGCTTGTTTGATAACGGTTTGTTACAAGTTTACCAAAAACAGCGGGCATGTAAAAGAAAGGAGGCTCACACCTGCTTGTGTGTGATAAAATGAAAAGAACCAAGTTGAAAACCCATTCCTTGCCGATGAAACATGCACTCATCAGACATGAAAAGGAAGGTAAAACTGTGCTTTGATACTATAAGAAAGAAGTCTGCTTTTCGGAAGATGGCAGAGGCAGCAATGACAAGCAACCGAGGTCTTAAATCTTTCACACCTTCTAGCGATGATTTGGGTCAAGGCTTCTTAAAATGCAACTACATCACATCTTGTTTCTGCATTGCCAGATTTGGATCAAGAGGTCTGCTGCAGTTGATTCTGTGCTAATGATGCAATCCAGGGTAAGGTGTACTCTCATTACATTTTAGTTTGTCAGCTCCTTTTCTTTGTGTAACTGCAGAGCTAGTCACGATGGGAACCGTTTGGGAACATGTCGAACATTTATAGTAACGATGCAAAATTGTTGTCGTGGTGAATTAGCATTATAGTGCAGTCTGTGCGTAGGGTGACATAAGAAAAACTTGTCTTCGCTTGCCGTTGCCAGTTGGCGTCAAGAAATGGGGTTTTGAGACACAGAGGAGTGTGGGAGGGAAAGAGGATGAGAAAGATTTTCAGGGGAGAGGGAGCACGATTATCACAGAACTATGACTTCAGAAAGGTGAAGATTTATAAAAGCAGAAACAGGAGTGAGATGTGTACAGGGAGATGCTGTATGAGCACAGTGGACATGATTTAAAATGCAGAGATAATTGACTGCTACATTTTTATTCACCATTAAAATACATAACTAATATCTTACTGCTATTACACGGATCAGTGTGTACTTGTATGTGTGTGAATTGAATTGTGAGGACTAATCTGTTCATACAGGAGGCTTATTAATGTTTTCATTCCATCTTAGTTTGGAGTCAAAATGTTAGTGTCTGTATGATAAATGATAACATTTAAATGTTTAGATTTGGTGTTTATGGCTGTCACAAAGAAGTAGAAGATTATCGAGGTTTGAATTGGGTTGTCGTTTCTCAGGTCCGAGCAGCGACATTTGCTTTAACTCTTATACCCTTCTTCATTAACAGCTTATAAGCCTGTTTTAATCATTTTCTCAGCTTTAAAAGGTATGCAAAGCCACATTTTTTTCCACCTCTACTTGTAAACACAACACTCCAACTTAGCCCTTCCTCCCTGAATCTGTTAGCAGATGTTCTCAAGTGTGGAGTCCTCAACAGAGCTGTCTATCAGAGGCATAAGATGTTATTTTCTAACAGATTAACAGCTGTTACATATTAAAGCACAGAGCAGACCCACACCTCTGCACACCTCAACACAATCCCTTTTTCTCTGTTTACTGAAGGCAACTTCAGTAACTTGTCATTCAGTCAGGCTTGAGGGACAGTCTGTAGAGCGACAGGTCGACGAAAATGTAGCTAGGAAAAACCGTACTATAGAAGTATTCAAGATGCATTCTATCCATTTTATCAAGATAATTAAATGATCAATAATATAGCCTATTTTATCTATCCCCCAATGAAAATTGTAATGTACTAGTTTTATTTTTTCTTCTTCACTTAAGAAAAAAAAACATAACTAAAGACTCATTTACCTCAGGTTACTTTCATTTACTGTTGGGGGGGTCAAATGCAAAATTGACTTTTTGAGCTTAATATCATGTTATCATGTCATTTTCTCACCAAAAACATGCCCCGAGATTTGCTTTGACACATTCATGCATATTTGAGAAATTCCTGAATCTCTTGTGGAAGCTACCGAGTGGTGCCAAAATGGCTGCTACTGCATAGCCCCGCCTATTCCGCAGATGATTAACTTGTTTAATTTCCATGTCAGTGCTTACAATTTAGTGGCTGTAAATGTGTTAGAAATAGGATTTCAAGTGATTTTGCAAAAATGGCCAAAAAAAGAGAATCCCAGGACCTACCTTTAAAGTATTTCAACACTCAAAGGACATGGGTGATTTGAGCACAATGTCTATTTAGAGTGAATTATTGTAATATCTTGACAATACCTTTTCTCTACTGTTTCGCTTACCTTGTGAAGTAGCCAAATTCCTTTTAAATTTGCAAAATCACAGTCATGAGAGAAGCACTCATGGCAGGCTCCACACTATCTGCTAGTGGCTGAAAGACAGAAGTTTGGACCAATCAGCAGCATGCACTGTTACAGTAGCTATATATGGATCGTTGGTATGATGATAATCTACAACACCAGCATCATACTTACACTGTTTCAATATGAGGTTTTGCTTTGTTTAACTAAATGGTTAAAGTTTGCTAATGACTTTGAAAGGCAAATGCCTTATCCAATTATCTGCTTTGTTTTAGTTTTTTGTTGTTGCAATTACTGTATAGGGAGAGAAAACATCCTCAATATCAAATTCACAAACCATGAGATACATCAGGTGTGTATTAGTTTTTCTTGTCAATCACATATGGATTAATTCAACTGTCAAATAAGACATGTGAACACAAAAACGTGTGCAAATTCATCTTAAGTCATGCCTAATAAAAATTGTAAATTCTCATATGAGTAAAATTACATATGCATTTTAAAAGTTACAATAAAAAAAACACCAATTAAAAATAAATAGTGTATAATGTTATTGTTGTGGTTTATTCATTATTACTACAACCCAACATCTGTGAATTTGTTGATAGAAATACATCCCGAGGTTACACGTATTATCCATGGATTAGAAGATAATTTGATTCCATGACTGAGCACTTGGCTTATGTCGGATCAACTTCATGACAGAGATAATAATATAGATACAGAATAAAATCAGGGAAATCAAACAGTCAATGCACCTGTATACAAGTTGGGTGGTTTATTTAAATATTACTCTGATTTTCCCACAAAGTTTTTTGGGGAACTGATGTAAATTTAATTTTTTATCTTTCATACCGGATCTAGAGGACTTGTTGCAGATTAGTGGAGTTACTTGCTCAGCTTTTATCCCTACAAACGCATCATACAATGAACATCTGAATGCTTACTTTTAGTTTTGTTGTTTGAAATACACATGAGAGTTCAAAAGAGTAAACATGTACACATGCTTATTACTCATACAGGCTCATATGAATTTATGTTCATAAAACAATTGTATCAAACACAACAGCTCATCATTTGACAATATTACTTTGTCTTCCTTTCCTTTTTGGGGGTGTAGGAACAGCGTAGCACATTGTTGCTTGTCACCTGTCAAAATGAGTCAGCATCTTTAGATAATTTTGCATTTATTTTTACTTGTACAAACAGATGCCTTATTTGACAGTTACCTTGCCCTATAATTTCAGCTATTTTGCCAATGTATGTTGAGATGCTTTGTAGGTATATGTCACATCTCACAATCAGATCTCACCAGTATTGGCTTTATTCTTTCATGCACTTAATTTTAAAGCAAGCAAAGCAATGAAATATTGATCTTTTGAATACTGAATTAATCTAATTGCAAGTACCAAATCACTTAAGTTGTTCATTTATTTCCCACGGTCATATAAAAATGAATGCAACTAAGCCAAAGCCACAATCAGAAGGCTACAGCAGGACAGCTAATATTTATGGGCATGGGATGGTAGAAGACATCTGTCAGCTGAACAAAAAAAGATTGACTGAAAAGAAATTAAGCCACTTTGCTAGATTTTTCTTCTAAACTTAAATACAAAAAAGAAATTAATTGCTCTGTTAATGCAACAGTAACCACATCTAGGGATTTTTGATAATTATAAATGGGGTAATTGCAGCTTCCTTCACATCATGACAGTCAAGTTTGAATTATATCATATTGTTTTTCATACTCATAGGCACGCACAGCACCCTAATTATCACACTGTTCCTGAATGCTCCCTATATCTTGACTTCAACCTGTATTCTTTTTTTTTTATCCCATTCCTCTCTGTTCTACATCATGATTTCCTATCAAACTCTCAGCTCATACTGAATGCCTCAAAGCAAATGCCAACGAAAGGAGAGCAAAATTCATATTACTTTTTGCGTTCCATGTGTCAAGTCGTTAATGGACGGTGAGTGGAAGTGAAAAGCAGGAGCATTTTCGTCTTTCCTTTCTCTGTCTCTATTACACTCAGCAAGGAAGCACATGTAAATTGGCTTCGAAAGAAGAGGTGGAAAACAATTATGGGAGCGATGCGCCTGAGAGAAATGAGTCTATTGCTTGACCTGTAATGAAGTGGAAAGTTGACAAGCCGGCTTTGTGCAACTCGCAGATTTGAATGCAAGGAAATGAGTCCTCTGTACTGTCAACCAACAGGAAGAGATTGCCAATTATAAGTGTTGGCCTTCCACTGGTGCCTCGCAGGCATACTGATGGGCAAGGAGAAACATGAATATTCAGTGGACATGAATATTAATGCCAACATTTCATAGTAATGTCTCTAACAAGACCTTAACAAACTATTTGTTAATGATNAAACTACAATGATGGTGATTAATATACTATTAATGAGACATGATTTACAGATCTTGTCCATCTTGAAAACAAAGAAGACACTCAGTATACTAACAAGTGTATATATGGCACTTTCATTTATGTAATTACATGACATGTTTGCAGTGGACGTGCCCATGTCCATCTCCCTTTCATTCATGTCACTGGCATCCTGGATACGTTCTATTTCTCATTTATGCTATTTTTCCTTTCCAGCATGTTATCATTCTGTATTTTCACAACTGTGAAGAATTTCAATATCACAATGTGAGATAAAGCATTAGATTATTATTCTGTGGTCTCACATTGAAACTGGTCTGATGAAGTGATCACAGCAGCCTTAACATTCCCATTCAAGTACGCTTTTCATGATATTCATCCTTGTTACCAGAACTGATGAATATCTCAGTCACATACAGCTGGTGCTACTGCATCACTTGGGATGCGGTGCATGCCAGATTCAACATGAGGTCCCTTTTATTTGCCAGAAAGTCTCCCCCGTGGAGCTCTGATTGAATATCAATTAATAAAAGCCAGGTAGGGTTCTGCAGATTTGGCTTAATTGTGTAAAAAATATGTGCCTCACTTGTATATTCTGGGCTGTGTAGAGCCTAAAGCTGTTTTCTCATCTGATTCTCTGTAAGGTTGAAATGTGCGTGCGTGAGTGTGCATTGTGGGGGGTGCGCCTTTGTGTGGTGCTGCTGTGTGTATCCAATTCCAGCGTATTTAACGAGATATCTCACTTCCTCTTTTTTTTCTTTTTTTTTTATCTTGATTCCATTTCTTGCCTGCACTCAGGGGAGCAGAATTCATTCACACTCGTTTTTCCTTTCCCCTTTTTCTCTTTACTCTGCTGTGCACAAATTGTTATTCAGCCTTTTTCTGTGCAGCAGGAATGTTCTTCAGCAAGTGATTGTCATTCAGTTTCAAATTAGTCTGGGCTGATCTACCATGCAATAAAATCTCAACATGCCGGACAGAATGACACGCTATTCAGCATGACAGTAATAGCCTGAAGTTGAGGGGGATGTGTTGTCATTGTTTCGCTATTTGTGCATCACATTGTGTGCCATCGGAAAAGTTACGGCATGCTGCTTCGCAAGTTGATGGTCTTGCATCTTCTCCATGATGTTTTTGCATGTTTACAAATAGTTCCTATGCATTTTTTTAAGCCTATGTCTGCATGTATACACTTGTCTTTGTGTGCATACTATGCAAAGAGCACAAGCCTTGTGTGCCTGGGTGTATCTGTACAACTGTGCGTGTGTTGCTGTCGATCTCAGTGACTGACTGACAAAAGGCATCCAGAGGATAGAGGCATGACAATCGCTCACCCTTCCAGTGTCATTCAGCATAGCACAGGAGCCATTAACTTTTAAAGCCAAGCCTCTCTAGCAGCAGGCCCCCATGCCGTTTAACCTCCCCTCTGCTGCTATTCAAATAGCTGTGATGGACAGGAGTCAGACCTCTGCTTCTCAGCAGGGCTGTTGGTTGGAGCACTATGCCCCTATCCTGTTCTGTGGGACAGTTGGCACTGTTGGCACCTGGCTCAGACTTTGTTTGCATGCATCTGTGTGTGCGTGTAGTCTGTTGGACACTGTGGTGCAGAAAATGCATTTTGATTGACAAGGCTCATCAGGGATAACTTAATGGCACTACCACCTTACAATTAGAAGTCATCAAGGTCCCCAATTGAAAGTGGTTAATAAATAATGTATAGCCACAGTAATACCACATAATCTGGATATCAAAAAGTCAAAGGTGGATGCATTATTAATGGGGCCAAATTGGACTTTAATAACTGTTCCACTGAATCCCTCACCACAGCAGAATTCACTTATGTTAATATGCCTTTATTATTAATGGGCAGCCATTTTCTAAAATGTTAACCGACTGGGCTGCTCCAGAGGCAGTTGCCAAGATTGACGAGCCTCGTGTCTGAGAGAGAGGTGGGTGTAGTGGGGGCTTGCTTATTTATTTATTCGCCAACCTGTAGCACGTCGGCCCACATCACTGTGTCAATAATTTGCTGGTAAAGCCATTAGGCGTGATCACAGAGGCCCAATTAACTCTGCAATGTGTGAGATGACAATCGTACATCATTAGCCGTATAATGGCATGCAGTGCCACAGCCTCTTTAAAAACAAACATCAAGGCCATTACAAGAAATATATGCCATTGTCAGTGTTGTTGATCCAGCCATTTTGAGTAGTGCTGAATGCCCTGTTGGAGATATGTGCCTTGTGTATCATGGGACATTACACCAAATGTGTTTCAGTGAACTGCTAGAGGTTTTTCGGATTGAATGCATCGTCGCTGAGGCATTTTGATGATGATCAGGTCTCTGGCATCTGCACGCAATTTCTGCAGGAGACACAAATTAAGACTTGTACTGTGTTGGTGCTGATATAGAATATCTTACACTTATACATTTGGAACGTGGGAAGAGGAATACAAAATGTCAGAAAGGCTGCTCTGACACCCTGATTTAAATTCACCCATTCCTCGGCTCAGTGGGAGCTCAGTGCGACTTCTGAGACAATTTGGTGAAGGCATCTCTGAGGGGAACCGATAGACTAGCTAATATGTTCTCTTATGGTATTTGCATAATGTCCATGGTGCATTGCCAGAGAGCTGTTCTGCTCCAGTTCCTCTTTGTAATATATCTGGCAGCTCTTCCAAAATGCAGTTGTCGCTGGCACTGGCTTATGAATCAGACGTCGAAGCCCCATCCAGAATATCAAAGTAAACATGGTTTCAAAATATTTGTTTAGCATCTGCTTTTGGACTTTGTCCTGCACAAATCAACNGAAATCATCGCTGTGGTTGACAGTGAGCGTACAGCTTTCTACTTTTGTTGGCAAGGCAAATCAGCATCCTGTTAAACTCTGCGCTCATTTTCCTAGAAACGTCTCCCCAAATTGAGGGCAGAGGTGGGATCCATCTGTGTGTCGCTTCTGCATGAATTATACTGTAAATGTTTTGTAAAGCTCCTCTCTACAGATGCCATTTTCATACCTGATCTAAAACATTTGTATCTGTGTTTCACATTATTTTTCAGTGTGTATATGTCCAGAAAATATGTGAATTAAGCATCCGGCATTTCACACTTGCTGCCCACTCTGAACTTTCTGACTGCAAATAACCCTAAAGGCAATACACTATGCAAAAGCTCAATTCATCCATTTTGTACAAAATTTTACTTATTCAGTGAAAAATAAGGTGAATTTTTACCCCTTAGTTTCTGTAGCTTATTTCTTCCTAGTTTAGCAGCAGTCATTGGCAAAACATATATACATTTCTAAGGATATGCCTATACATTATACTACATATAAATATTTTTCAAAGTATGATTAAGACATTGAGATTTTAAGTATATAACCAGATAACATTCTTGAACTATCAAATGCTAAATGGGGCAGTAATTTAAGGGGTAAATGTATCTTCTTTTTTTTGGTCATAGTTTGTGGAATTAAACGGTGAAATAATTTGAGTGTGGAGATAAATGAATATATATACTTGAGATAGTTTACAGTAAAATATTATGAAAAAGGTTTATTAAAAGTATGCAAGTACAGAAGAACGCTAGCCATCCAATGAGAATTGATAATTGTTGAGTCCATTCTGCCTTTTAAAGATTGATGTAAGTATATACATGTATATATGTGTGGATAGATGGATGAATATGTATATATGTGCATATACAAATATCTATGTTTAGCATGCCTAGTATACTAATTACAGTGGTGCTCTTGTAGTGAAACAATATCCATACATTATTATTTATACTGTATTTGGGTAATTGAGCAGAGGACTGAATAAATGCATATTTTGGACAGGTGAATTGTATTGAAGCAGAAGGTTTGGGGGAATAAATAAGTTTAGACTTCTTCCTATTCATTTTCAAACATGAAATGAAATCATATGTTTTGATGTTGCTTTACCTTATTAATTATGCTTGCATGTGATGGACTGTCCCCCTGCTTATTTTTATATTTTCCTTCTTTTTGTTTTGTTGGTCTGAAATATTTCATGCCTAATGTATGGAATTCATTTTCTATAAGTTAATACATTCATTCATTTTCTACAGCTCATCCAATTCAGGGTCCTGGGGGGCTGGAGCCTATCCCAGCTATTAGCAGGCGAGAGGCAGTGCATATCCTGGACAGGTTGCCAGTCTGCCGCAGAAAAGTTAATACATATTTTCTAAAAAGCAGGAAAAACCTAGATGTTTATCACTATCGGTATTTTAAAGCCTATATTCAGTTAAGAGACAGATATTAGGGAGTGTATGTTTG
>JAPMNP010637697.1:0-24917 GCA_029874935.1 Atherina boyeri
GCTGTGTAGGTTCGCCAGACCTGTCACTGGCTGGCATAACTAGCCCACCCCTCCCAATCCTTCTCTTCATCCCTCAACTCTCTAAAATGCACATTTTCTGACCTCAACCCAGGTGTCTTTCCATATTCTTTGATGCTGTATGCTGTGTGATAATACTATGTGTGTATGACACTCACAAAATTTCCAGGCTGGTGGTTCCTTTCAGATCTGGAAACTCTTGAATCTGGGTTGCCCCATTCAGGGAACTGCAGTCGAATGACGGGGGAGGAAGTGTCAGACAACCATCTTTCTCTTTGTTTCTCTCTCTTACACTCACACACCCATGCATGAACACAGACCTTGTCTAACAGCTCATTTCAGCCATCAAACTATTCCTCCAACATCAACACAGGCGATTTGGCCGTCTCACCAGACATCATAAGTCACAGCATTCAACATGTTCTCACAATACACTCTCTTACCACATCAGCACACAGCAAAGCCATACGCTAACACAACATCATTCAGTAGGCTATTACACATGTCCACTCAACTCTCACTGCAAGGGACAGAGTGTGATTTAAACAGTGTTTGGGCTAACTCTCTAGAATGGTTTTTACTGACCACATACTTACAGTGTGTGTAACTTAGGTAAGAACTGGAAAGCGGATTTTCCCACAAACTGGATGGGGTTTTCGTAGAAATGACTGCAAGGGGAAAAGGATATAGATGAATGCGGATTAATGTGAAATTAATTGTGTTTTACATTATGTTGTCATAAAATTTAATCGTTTCATTTCATATATGTGCATATTGTGAAATTGTGTAAAAGAAGCAAACTCACATGGTTTGCAGCTGAGGGTTTCCCACAAAGGCCTTCTCAGGGATGCCTTTGATATTGTTGTTATGGAAGCCTCTGAAAATGGAAAAAAATACATTATTAGTGCGACAATCTATCAATATGTTTGAGATTTGTGTGTTTGGAGGAGCGATAGTTTGTTCATGAGTTAGAGGCAAGTCATATGTCCTCGTTGCACCTGCCGTTGCACAGCTGAAAAACATTTTTGGATACATGAGATGTAAACACACACACATACGCTGGATCTGTGACCCATATGCATGCTGCGAAACATCTGCTGAAGCGGAGGAAAAACACGGCTTGTGTATATGTGCGTGCGCATCTGTGTGTATGTGCAGGCAAGCGGCTGCGTGGGTGTGTAGCCAGCACCTGCTTAGGGCGAGAGAGATTGTATCCGAGTGCCACATTAAAATCACTTAACGGGATTACTTGGGATAACGCAACCATGATAGTCATGTCAGGCAGGTGTGTTTTTGTATATGTGCGTGCGTATGCATACTCACAGTTCCTGAAGTTTGCTCAGTGTCCTGATGGCCAAGGGGAACTCCTGCAGATCATTGTAGTTTAAATCCCTACAAGTAAGACAAACAGTCTTAATTAACTGATATCTAAGGCTATTCATGCCAAGTCATGCAGGAAGTTTTCTATCCCTACAGTGGATACTATAATTCATCTAAATCTAAAGTTCTGCATTGCTGTGTGTGAGAGAGTTTCTGATTGCAAATGTATGCAATGCCATTTCCCCTCCAGCTTGAGAGGCTGACAGCTGTAAAGTGTGAAGTTTAAGTTTGACCCATGACCTTTTCTGCTTTGACCTTTATATTTAGGTTAATTTGCCTCATTAGTTTCCCAGGAAACATGGGATCAAAACAACTAAAGGCATAGTTGACACAGTTCTAAAGCAGATGCAAGAGAAAAAGAGTTGGACTGTATTTCTGGTCTTCATATAATATAAACTAATCTACCATAACATTGAAACAACTAACAGGTGAAATGAATATATCTCTGATCATTTTGTTACTGTGTAATGTTATCATGCTACTCTCACATTCCGCCCACTAAATAGGTTGCTGATAAAGCATGCCATCACTCTACAATGGTATTCCCTGATAGCTGTGGCCTTCCCCAGCTGGAACCTCTCCAAAAACTTGAGATAGACTATTCAAACTGAAATTAACAGAAAATTAGACTTTCACAGTGATGGCAGCTTTGTCAATGTGGCTGCTGTCTGACGAGGTTTTGGCAAACTCTATATGTTTTTATTTTGAGTAGAGCAGACGTAAGCAAACTGAAACAATGCAAACATATTATGTTCAAAGTGAATTTAAGTTCAGCAAGTTGTTTGCTTTATCCAATGTCAAATTGCCTTTTGTCAGATGCAACACTAACAGTAACTTGATATTTGCAATGCATTATATACAGGACATCAACCACCCCTAATCTCCAAATAATCCAGATTTCCCATTGAAAAACCCATAGTGGTTGACCAGTGCATGAAACCACTCGGGCTGTTTGAGGAATGCCACAAACAGCTCAAATCATTGACCCGATCTCTAAACTGCCCACATCTCAATCCCACTGAGCTTCCACAGGATGATCTGGAACAAGTCTGATCCACAGAGGGCCCCACCCCACAATCCACAGGACCCAAAAGATCTGCTGCAAGCCTCCCAGTGCCAGACACCACAGGACACACCCAGAGTTCCTGTTTCCAAGCAGAATGATGGGGTTCTACACAATGTTAAGTGGCTTTAATATTGTGGCTTATCGGTGTAAGTATAATATAAACTTTAGATGAGCTTGTGTGCCTTGGGAAAGATTTTTGTCCATTTGTCTGTTTGTGTATAAGTGAGTACTTAAACCTTTGCCGGGGCATGTTTGCACATATGTGATGTCTTTGATGATTCCCAACCATCCAGATCCAAGGATTTCTAAAAGTTCTACTCAACTGGATATGTTTTTATACCATTCAAACAGCCAGATGCCTTTGATGAAGCACTTTGAAACATGTATCTATGGTTTTCAGTAGCTGTTGTGAAATGTTTGCCTTTCTGCGTCTGCTCTGTCTTGTTTGCATATACTGTAGCATTTTCCAGCAGGCCTTTGGACGGCTCCTTGTAGTAATGATTTTATAATACACACTAGGGGTTGGGGAGGGTGGTGGCGATGCAGATGGTCTCTCGTATTTCTCATAAGCAAGGCCTCTGTGAGAGATTAACCCCTCATACCAGCACAATCCCCACGTCAGTGACACCTGTCATCTTATCCTGCTGAATCATCCGTCTCTCCCCACCACTGACGGCCCAAACACTTTAACACACACTATTCTGGTCCATAGAGCTCCATCCCTCTTTTTCACATTCTCTAGTTTCCCTACATCCCCGTAAACCATGGCTACCCTGACTTACACCATGTTTCCCCAGCATTCATAATGGCTTTTAAGTTGAGTGTTAAGCTGGCCATACGCTTATGATTGCACAGGCAGAAGTGCTTGCATATATGCACACACATGCATGTATGTGCCCACACACATGCTCATAAAAAGGAACACAGAATTTTTTACACTTCAACAGGTTGTTAAGCAGTATGCCAGAAACTGTGTTTTCATCAGACCACCATGAATTTTGCAGGAGGCACAGTTGCAACTGTGTAAGTTTCTCTCGCATTCTTTCTCCACCTCTTTCATAAGACTGTCGGTTTTCTGTGGTTTCCATATTGGTGTGTGGTTGGGATTTAGTTATTGAAGCTATGGCACGTACTCCTGAAAAAGACTCCTAGAGCTGCACTGTGCTATTTTTGACCCTAGCACTGCTTAGCAATTACCGAAACAAAACACAGAGGAATCCATTGATGATACGTCAAGGTAATCAAAGAGTATCTTTTCATCTGCACATTCCTGCCATTCAATTGTTGGTTGCGGTTTTGTGAAATGTTCAAGCACCTGCTGAAATTACCAGAACATTAATCATTATGACTTTACAATTTAGCACTCTACTTCAAAATTCTTTGGCACACTTGTACCAAATGATTTATAAAAGCAAATTAATTTCAAGTTTCCAGAGACACAATGTGAGAAGTGATGGCTTTTGGTAGTGTTACATCTTAAAGGTTATATTTAGTGAGTCCCTCATAAGTCTTGGGGTTATTCTAAGGCAATGTGATTGCTGTAAACACTGCCACACTAAATTAATGTTGATACTCAGATACTTGATCATCACAATGTGTTTGGGGAAACACGGAGGTACTAATTTAGGCTGATGAAATGAAATCCCTTCAAGGTGAATGCATATAGTTTGTGTATATGTAAGCTTGTGAAAATGTAAAACTTTCAATAGTAGCCACTGTCCAAAAGCATGTGGCAATGCATCTGTGTATGTACATGCATGTAAGATACTCACAGTGTCTCCAGATTGTGTAAACCTTCAAAACACCTGGAGTCCATGCCATGGATGTGGTTATTATGAAGATGCCTGGAAAAAGTCCACATATATTTTACAGTAAATTTGAAATCTCTTTCCACATTGAGTCACCACCACCCCTTTCAAAATTACCAGAACAAATAATTTCTATGGAAAGTTGAGTAATCCAAATTCAGGAGAATTTTACACAGACAAATTAAAACGTCACTTACAGTACAACAAGGGCGGAGAGGTTGCTAAATGCGTAATCTGGGATGTGTGTGATCTGGTTGAGGGCCAACGTCATGGCCTGCAGGGAGGGTAAAGAGTCCAGGGCCATCACTGGGATCTCTGTTAGAGAGTTGTCATCCAACCACAGGTGCCTTAGGGAACGAACACCCCTGAAGGCCTCAGCCGGAACCTCAGACAACAGGTTAGCATCAAGACGCCTGCGGTACAAGGAGAGCTGTGCTTAGAGAGATAATCACCAACTCTAAGTGCATTATTTTTACTTGTGTGCATAAGTTTCTGTGATTTCGTGTGCATTAGTGGCAATGTGTCATGACATGGCTTATGGGAGGGTTATTATAAGAATTACATGTCTTTTATTCTCTCTCCTTTCATCTCTGTTGCAACTTCTTAGAAGTTCCTCATTATGATTTCTTCCCATTCTGAATAAGCCATGTCAAGCTTTACCAGCACAGACATGTATAAAATGCAAGATGAGAAAAAAGCAAACATGTAGGAGTGATTAGGTTGAGCCTGTTTTATTCGTCCCAAATTTATCTATTTTGCTTGGTGTCTGGAAAAAGGGAAAGACAGGACAGTTAAAGATGCGTCCTCAGCTGTTCCTCCCCTCTTCATTCTTTCCATCGGAGTCTTGCTGCTGCCATTGGTCCCTGATGGTTCCACATCTCATACACCGCTTCTTTCATCTAATGAAGTTATGATGGTAGACACATTTTTTCTCACATATCTACTTTCATCTCTTCAGCTATAAGAAAACCTAACAAACTTTTGTCCTCTTTCCTCCTAAATGCCTTAAACCTAGAGGCAACGAGTGCAGACACACACCCCTCATAAATACACGCATGCATACACACTGTCGATAGTGATAAATGATCCCCTCAAGGCAGGGTTGACAAGCTGAGACCACTTCCTCCTGCTATTCTTCTTTCCTTGGCCCTTCACACTCATTCATTAATCTCCCTTTCCTCCCTCCGGCCTCTCTCGCACACACATTTTGTTTTCTTATGTCTTCATTGATGCACTCCCATCCACTCTGAACTCCTTTGCATCTCAGAATTTAACTCTTGTTGGTTTTTCAAACATCCTTCCGTATCAATCTTTTTCTGAGGTTCTTTGATTCCTGTGCTGCTTACTTTCTTCGCCTCTCTGAGGCCACACCAGAGAGCATCATCAAAGTGAAATCTGAACTTGAACTCTGAACTCTGGACTTTTCTCCCGGTGGAAATTTTCCATCAGGGGAGCAACTGTATACACTGGCAGATGCTCAGCATAGGCACACATATAGACACCCTACAGCATACACATGCATACTAAACATGTTTATATACACACACACACAAACAGCTTCAAGAAATTTTATGTCTGCTTCCTGAGCACACTTTCTTTTCTTTTTTCTTTTTTTTTTTTTACAGTGCTCAACATCCTCCTCATACAAACTGTGTGCTCCAACTAAAGACATTGTTTATCCCTGACCCAAATCATAGGATGAAAGCTACAGAAGGCCCTTTAACTCTCTGGCTCGTTCTCTGGGGCCAAATAATAATTGCTCCTTTGGGTAGACCTGCCAGCTCTCCAGAAGGTCCAGACAGAATGGGGATTGTTCCACTAAGGCCAATAAAGCAGACTATTTCCTGCACATCACATCAAAGTCTGACATACGATTATATAAGTAAGAAGTAGAGACAGAAAGACAAAGATCTCTTCAATGATCCACGAGATCTGGGGACCTGCTTGTGCCGGTTTGATTCTCCAGATGGCTAAGGTTTTATACAACAGGAAACTTGGAGGCACACGTTTCTCTGCCAAATCTCTAAAAACAGGCTTACGCTGACTTAAAACTGCTTGTGAAACTCATCAGTGGTGATTAGTCTGCTTAACCTTTGCTTCTGATGGCACAAAATTTAACAATAGCACTCAAACAGTGTTCTAACCATTCTGTTCCAAAATGGTGAGAGAAAATTCTTGAATTAGTTTCTGCAGTGCAGACAAAAGGATTTTGGCCTGAGATTAAGTCACAATTTACTTTGGATGAAAGCCTCCTTTATACATTTATACCGATGTATAATCCATGTGCTGACTCATTTGCTGTCTCTCTCTTTTTACCTGTTGTGTTTTATGCCAATGAGAGGCGCCGGCAAGCTTCACTCTCCAAAGCCTTTCCAGTAATCTTTCTCTGCTGAGCTTATCATTACTATAATGACAAGGTGCGTCTCTACACACTGGCCCTGAGTGTGCATTCAGTGTGTGTGTGTGTGTGTGTGTGTGTGTGTGTGTGTGTGTGTTTTCTTCTCTATCTAAAAAAAAGAGAGAAGACCTCACACAAGCACGGACTGAAGACAGGAAATCAACATCATGACTACATAATGTTAATTTGGATATTGACTTATTAACACAAGGTCAGCCTCGGATAGAGTGTGAGAGTTTCCCTACAGTGTGGCATCTGTGTGTGCAGGCTCTGCAAATGCATTGAGGGAACACAAACCTGCTTTATAACAGGCAGGGAAACGTTGTAGGTGGTAGTGGGGTCTCAGCTGCAGCAATCTGAGCATCTGTCTATGTAATGAAGGAAATGGCTTTATGGATATTTACAGAGAATAATTAATTTGGAAAGCAGAGAGGTGGAGTGCATGTACGGTACAAAGTTGGGAGGGATGAGCAGAGGAATTATAGATGAGGTGGTCCACATGCACACGTCCAAACTTGTACACTGACACACACACACACACACATGACCCCAGAGGTTAGTCAATTAAGCCACCAAACACTCTCATTAGGGTGATAGCAGTGTGGGTGGTGGGAGAGAAGCGGAGGAGGAAGAGGAGGGGGAATTGATGGAAAATGGGGTTGTTTCACAGCTCATTGGAGATGCTCTCCCTGGTCTGCAGTGTCTGCTGTTTCCCTCATGGCTTCCAGATGCTACCATGAACTGTTCTGACACAATCAGGGCTGTGACTCTAGCCGTCAGGCTGTATTGCGCTGCATGCACAACTGTTGCAGCCAGCTCCGGGGTATGGTCTGTAATTTGTCAATGGTACTCTATACCTGCGTTGCGGTCAGAGCTGAGATGTGTGGGTGGCCAGGGGATGTTTCATTCCTGACTGGATGAGGTAAATTAGCATGATTAGTGTGTGTATATGTGTGTGGAAGAGACACTCACAAGGACAGAAGGTTGGGTAGGTCCCATGGAGCATCATCAGGAAGTCTCTCCAGTTGGTTGTTTTGCAGCATCCTAAAAAAGGCATACAGACTGAGCTATACACATCAGGTCTATGGATGATTTTGTGTGTGTTAGTGCACATCAAGCAGAACAAATAATTCCATGGTGAGGAAATCTGACACAAGGAGGAAAAGGCCAGTGAAAGCTTGAAGAGAAGCAGTGAATGAGGAAAAGAGAACAAGAACCTCCTTGGGTGGGCTGCTGATGTCATTCTCAGAAGAATGGAGCAAAAATTAGAAATGGAGGCAAACAACAGCCTTCTCTCTTTCTTCATCCTTCACTGGTTTCTCTTTCTTTCTCTCGCCATTTTTTTTATTTTTTTATGTTGACCTGTTAACTGAAAGTACCTCAGTACATTTAAATGTGAATGCGTTGTTCAGCAGCGCTATTATTCTTTTACTGTAACATCACAAAAGCCTGTCATTGTGAATCTTTGAGTCCAGTCATTAACATCTTAGCTTACAATAACTCACATATCATGTAATATTCATTTTCTTTGCAACCACAAAATACTTTAATCTCACCATTAAAAAGCTTCTATAAATAACTAACAATCAAGTGTGACACTTTCTCAGGATGTAAAGACCTTCCTTTATATAGCCACTGAACTTAAAGGAAAAGTACCATTTCCTTTTTTTTTTTTACCTTGACCTTATTTATCGCATGAAATACATTCATAAACCCACCCGGACAATTTTGGAGTTACTTGAAGTCTATCGGGAGATATTTAGATCCATTGCGCTGGCGTTGTCAGGGCAACAGCATAATCAGAGGCACTTTCTTATGTAGTGTCGTTGTTGTAACCGTTTTTTGTCTCTATATCTATGGTTTTGGATGACAACAAAGCTGCTCTGAAGGCACAGAGAGATAGCAAATAATAACGAAAAACTGGTGAAATGAAGGCATTATGTTGCAGATAATGTTTTATTTAGAGGCTGAAATGCTTGCCCAAACAACTTCCATTGAATAGATTTGTACGCCGCCAATATTAACGCATTTTATGCAATAAATAAGGTCCTGGTAAAAAAACAAACAAAAAAAACGGTCCTTTTCCTTTAACTGTGCTACATGCTTCTTTATTTCCTTTCTTCTAGACTTCCTTAAGATGCTTGCTTAACTGCACACATCTCCTTTTCTAAAGAACAGGCACATTTTTCTGTTTTGAAAATTGCATTGATTAATTAAACAAATCAAGTAATTCTGTATTTCAGAGAAATTTCCCTATGGTGGCTCTTACTGTTCTACAGCATGCATTCATAAAAATTTGTGTGTGAGAGACTGTAGATGTTTCATGGTTTTCCTGGACAAGGTCAGAATTATATTTGTATTTGGCATGGCCTGACTTCCTCTTATATATTAAGAAAGAAAGCCAAATGTTCAGGTGCTATGGGGCCACAGAGACCATCCATTACTCTTAAAGTGTGAAGTATAAATGCATTCAGATGTGTATTAATTTAGGAGGACTTTTCTGCAGTAGTAATGGCGTAATGTTTCAGGATTCATGGCTGGTTTACTCGTTTTGTGTTGGTGAGTTTCACAATACAAGGTCTCAGTAGATTGAATTATGCCCCTGGTTATTCTCCAGATTCTCTTAGATTGCAAACCACAGTTTGCTAGCTGAGTTTATGTTCTGTGGAACTGAATCTCAAACGTTTTTCAGTCAGGGTCCAAAAGAAATTGAGCTGGTTGCCAATCCTCGTGAAAATCTCCTTAAAACCCTTGTCTTGCACCCACAAGAAGTATGGCCACAACTCATTAAATGCCACAAGTCAGAAGGTACTGTGTATTTTATTGCTGCTTTGCTCTTTTTTGTGATTTAATACTTCATGGCAGCTCTAACAGTTGGTGGCCATGGATCATAAGGCTATGAACACAGTATGAGAAATTGGGTGTTATGAGAAAACCTATGAATAGAGTTTTAAAGTGAATGTTTTTTTCATTTTAAATTTGCTGCAAACTTGACGGGTGGCACAACTGGGAGGTCCCGACATTACACCTGTGAAGGTGTAAATGTGTATGTGTGTGTGTGTGTGTGTGTGTGCTTGCAGCTGATACTTGTTTAGGACTTGAAGGAGTTACAAGGAAAGCAAGTCTCCACCAACCCATAAACTTTAACTGCAGTTAATGATGCATAGCTTGTATGTTTTATTTAAGGCAGGAGGACAACTCCTTAAAGGCTGGAGTCAAACATGATGGCTCAGCTTTGGATAAAGACAAACCTAAAATGCAAGTGAATGAAAGGGAGAGGTTACTTACAGAACTTTGAGGTTGTGGAGACCTTGAAGAGCGAGGCCCGAGATATACCTCAGCTGATTCCCTGAGATACGCCTGGAAGAGGAACATGAATTTAAAAAAAAAAAAAAAGTTAAAAATGAAATATAATCACCTTGACAAAAAGTCTACAAGTCTCAAAAGAGTAGTTTTGCCCTTTACTTTATTCAACAGTTTTGGATTGAGCTGCGATATGACTTCATCTTGGAGTTACTGCTTTGGGGTTACTGTTGGGGCAGTATGCAAATAACAATATTCAGTTCCCTTCAGTGTGGTTACTATTGGCCCAAAGCACAACCTGAAACCTTAACCTCTGATGAGTGAGTTAAGACTGAGATTGGGTCAACAAGTGCAATGCATAAGTGTATGTGCATGTGTGGGTGTGTAGAGTTAGATGTATAACATGTATGTACACACAAATGTGTGCAGTGTGAATGTGTGTGCCAATTTCCATGTCCTTGAAGTAAAATTAGGCTCATTCTGAGCGGCCTTGAGGACAGCATAGGAGAGAAACCACACACATTCACACAAGCAATCCAATCAGATTGTTTATCAAACACAGCACCTAATGGTCATTTGTGAGTGTGTGTATAAGATGTCCAAATAAATACCATTTGGTCCAACAGAGTAACTCTCAAGGTCATAAGCTGGAAGTGCAGTTTAAACACAGATTTGGTCTTCACAACCCAAGACCACCCACTTTTATTAAACACACACACATACGTTAAAGGTTAGTCACTGGCACCCTCCTCCACCTCAGACCGTTTCTCCGCAGGTGACATTTCAGCTTAATGCTAAGCAGCCTGCCTCTGGCGAGGTTGCACCATCACTGCCAGGATAAAGAAATACTGATATTGAGAGCAGACTGCCTTTCCAAGCCACTATCATCCCGGCAGTAACGCACGAGGGCTCCCAGCAAACTGCTTCTGACATCTGATACTCATGTCAACACATCTCATTCGTATTACAGTGCAGTGGCAAACCACACAATCTCAACCATGCCTGCCAAATCTCCCACTCAGCTCAGTCTCGAGTCCTTCCAGAGCTTGTATTTATCAATATAAAGATGTGCATCAGCATGCAAAAATACAAAGTGGATCAGACTGATTGTTATCCAAGCTACTTCAGTGCTGTTTAGTCATGTCTCTCAAACTCAGGCAAAAACACACTGACTGTGCCCAATGTATCTGTATAGATTTCACAAAAAATAAGACACATATGACTAACAACTGATCTGTGACCCTGCAAATTCCATAACTCATTCTTGAGTCAAGATAAAGGAGTTCAGTTTTGCCCTCAGATTTGACTGCTTTAATTCCATTCTAGTATTTGTTATTGCATAAGCTGGTCCCAAGGGGCAATTTAAAAAACCACATTTCCAGAGCAAGCTGTTTCAGTAGGTTTAGCTGAGGTCAAGGCATCGGTAAAATACATTTAAGTCAATTTTGCTCAGGGCTGACGCCTTCTTTTGGTTGTAGCTCAAAACACAAGGATAATTTAAAGACTCATTGGTTGACTATAAGATATAGGTAGCAGCAAAAGTAAAATAAATGTCTTCTATGGGGCGATAAGGAACCCCAGTAAAAGTTTTAAAAAACAAACATTGTAGTTAAGGCAAGAAAATTATGTGCATGTCCCCCTGCCAACACAGCCTGTCTCTAACAGCAGCACCACCGGAGCCAAAACAGAATTAGACTGGAATTGTGTTTGCAGACTTCATTTGTCAAATGGACAACTATGTTGAAAGTGAAGATGGATATTTAAAAAAAAAAAGAAAGAAATGTTCAGACGTTCTTGATAGACATCAACACAGCTGCCACTGACCTACTCTTTCCATATCAGTGTGTGTATTTATGTGTGTACTTGTGTGTAAATGATTGCATGTATGAGTGAATGTTCCACACTTAGCCTCCTAGTTGTTCCACATCAATCTCATACTAATGAAAGGCGCCTTGCTCTTGTCAAGCCATGGCTCCGAATGTTTTTTTCTTTTAATTTAATTTGGGGAATGTCAGAATTGTTTTTGGCCCTCAGACCGCAAAGATAAAAAATTCCGCCTCAACATAATTCAGCTCTACAGAGATGATTCACAGGTACAATAACAAGGGTCATTGTGGTTCAATTGTATGCAAAAGGAATGGGAGTGGTGCTGCTTGTAATAAAGGTGAGACCACCCTGCTATCGGTGCTAATCAGTAAGGACTTTACTGAAGCATACCAACTGTTGATTATCTTATGTATCACCATGTCCTATTTCATCAGAATAATAAACAAACTTACGGATTAAAGAGTCAAAGAACAAAGATAGAGACCAACATCATATTTTGGGATACAATCTGTTGCGGTGATAAAGGCACAGCAGGGCCTGGGTGGTTGATAGGAGCAAATGATGAAAGAAGACGGAGGGAATAAACAGGTCTTATCTGAGAAAGGACGATTTGTGCATGGGTATTTTCTGTTAGTACTTCTGCATGTGTGACCTTTGATTCCTGTAGTTCATCAAAAGAAATTATTGGTTAAGCGTTTGACCCTTCGGTCCAGCCTCAGGGTTGGCCACTTAACCTGCCGTTAACCTCTGAAATTGTGGGAGTTAAATATAGACACAAGAAGTGTCTGGTTGTGTGTTTATGGGAGAGCCAAAGAGAGAAAGATATGCAGACAAATAACGATATTGGCTACTTTAAAAGGAAAACTCTTAATAGACCAGTAGATAGTCCCAGCTGTGGGGTGCACCTGGAGCATCAAGACAGCCAATGTTTTAACCTGTAAACCCTCACCCTCACCTCACCACGTCATACTCCTGGCATATCTGCAGACAATCTTATCACTTAAAAGGAGATAAGCAAGGCAGCACTGGCCTCCACTCACCACTTCTCTCCTCTTAAATCGGGATAACGTGCCATATCCATGATTGTTGGGGCACTTTGACAGGGCCTGGATGAATATCCCAGAATTGGGAGGCATTACTGCAGAGAAGAGGGTCTGATCTGATAATTGAAATTACCACCATTTTCAATGCATATTCAGTGAAGACAGCAAGGTTGTAATATTGAAAAGAGGTAACAGCCAGGCAGCTGAATTGTTTCCATTAGGTAGCTATAAATGGTGTTATTTCAGCTTTTATGTTTAGCAGTAGCAGGGGATTGATAGTTGAGTAGACTTGGTCCAAATGACATAGAGAATCAAAGCCAAAAGGCAGAGTGAAATGTGATCTCAGGAGGCAAGAACAGCACAGACTTGAAAATAGATGACAGGCTGGAAATGTTGTTGCCTTCTAAGGTGGTTTACAGGAAGAGCTTCATAAGAGGCAGTTTCATCAAAACCATCCTTTTCTGGCTTCAAGCTGCAATTTGACCAGAAATAGGTCTTTGATATTAATAAATCTTTGATATTAGAGCAGAACATCTGCAGAGACGGGATGTCTTTGAAATGTCAGGTAGATAAGTAACCATTCTCACAGTCGGTACCTGATTGTGGACATTAATGCCCTCTCATTAAACAACAGACAGGCAGTCTACCTCTGAGTTGCCTGCCTTCCTGCTACATGTCATTAGCAGTTGTGTGCAGTTCTGTGAGTTTGAATTTGGGGGGCAATTGACTGATCAAAGTGTTAAATGAAGGCTTAATAAGAGGAATCTAAGATCAATAGAATGAGATTGAAAATAACTAGTTAGAAATAGAGAAAGGGCTGGAGGGAGGGGCAATTACACTTGCATCTTCTCATCAATGTTAATGCCGCAGTGAATCAAAGGCAGGTTTATCCTGGCAGGGTTTGCTACCTGCTTTGTGAGCTGATTTAATAACCTTGCTGGAGGTTCAAAGGAATTAACTGTCTGCAATTTTATTATAAAGGTAAGAACTGAGAAAAGAGATAAAAAGTGGTGTGGTGCAGCTTATGTTTAAAAGCTTGCTCTTAAAAAGGCATCCTCTCTCCTCCCCATTGTGGATAGTTTTTTTTGCCATTTGAAGATTTGTTTTGGTTTGTAAGAAATGGGGAGAGAGTCAAAAGGAAGGGAAAACAGAAAAATCCATCAGAAGCGGTGCCTATAGCTTGGAATAGCCTGCAGAAAAATAAATATGGGGGTTTGTAGAAATGAATTGGAAAGGGAGGGAGATGGAGCGAGGGACGGCAGACCTTGAAGTAGAGCCCAACATCAAACAATTTATCACCCTACCAGTCACAACATGCCTGGCTCTTGCCTGTCCTTGTGCTACCAACCGGTGCAGTAGTCCCACATCAAAAGCTGTCTCTCTCAAACCAACCGTGTTTGTACTTAGGGCATCGGTTTGTTTTTCTAAGCACTATAAGTTGTTGTAATTATAATCTGTTTACCTTAGTCTGCTATGCTCCATCTCTCTAGACCGTCTAGACAGAAGTGGATGTCAAAAATGTACTTTTCCCTGCCTTGGAATGTCATCATCTCAGTACATCTCCAGAAATGGTCAGCAAGCACCAAAACTTGGCTTTAGGGCAGATCCTCCTTGGAAGAGGTAAAAAGCAACAGCATATCTCCTTAAAGTGTCAGAGCTTGAGAGGGATACAGACAAATCAAGATCAATGGGGCTGTAAAACATTGGGAGAAGTGTCTCTGGACAAATACTGCAGGTGTTGCTGCATCCAAGACTCCATCCCCTGTTTCCCCATTGGAGGCAAATGTCAGCTTCACTGTGCAGCATTGCCCAATTCTATCTGGCAGTCATTATTACACCAACGGGTGTCTTTTGACATTTTTTTAAAATAGCAAAAGTTGTGATCTGCAATACAATAAATTATGATAAATCAAGATCTTGAATTCAATCTTTAAATCTTAAGGTGTCACGAAATTGCAGTGCTCAGCTTTGTTCTGCTGTTCATGCACAGTAGAAGCATGGCTCCAAGTGAACTGAGTGGTTATCCGGCTAACCTTTTACTTTCATCATCATTAGCGCATGCCTCACAGGCTGCAGCTGCAAGAATTAGTAAAGAAAACAGTGGACTGTTCAAACAACCAGAGTAGACACACACACATTGCAGGATTCAGAGGAAAAATAATCATGTGAAGACTGACATACACACATTCACACCCTCAGGGCAAATTTGTGGGCAGCTTTTGTCAAACGGAGACTTAGCTAAATTCTGCTGGATGGTCAGATCGAATATCGGCAAAGGTTGACGGAGACACGTTCAGAAAGTTTTGTGAATTTGTTATTTGGTGCACTCTTTCATAAGTCCTGAATAAAACCAGCATGTCATTCTTTTAGACATACTGACCAGTTGGCATCTGCATAGCTCAGTAAAGAAGTCAATGTTTTTTCAAGAGGTACTATCCTCTAATTCAGTGGTTCCCAAGTTTTGAGCCACCATCCCCAAGATAACATATGTTGGTGTTCGCGAACCAATAATTACCCATCAATGAGTAATTGTGCAGAACTTTATAGGCTGTTTGATACATCTGGTTTGAGTCAGATGTGTTGGAGCAGGGTTGCATGGAAAACATAAAATACTACGGCCCTAGAGGAGCAGGGTTCCCCATCACTGCTCTAAATATAAGGCTTGAAAACTATCAGAAACTTCATAAATAAGGAGGATAAAATGGTTTTTGGATGGATTTGGTTCACCGCTGTGACAAGGCACCTACATACCCAAAATCAGCTTCTCACTGAGATAAGTCAGAGTTATAATATTGTTTGAGTAATAACATAGTTGTTTAAGCATCAATTTAAAAAGTAACATGCTAATTTCAGATCAATCTATTTGCAATAATGTATCAATTTCAAAAGCCCTAAGATTATTTGATATACAAGTATAATTTTTCACACTGACCTAGCGACCCCCTGAAATGATTTTGCTGTCGACCCCGATTGGGGTGCCGACCCCAAATTTGGGAACCACTACTAATTTCATGTTAATTCTAATTACATTTGTAACGAACCAAGATTTTTTTTTGTGAAGCACTTTATGATTTTTATTTGTGAAAAGTGCTATATACTTCCTTACTTTACTACCATCAAACGTATTGTTTATAGTATAGTTTTCAGCAAATGAAGTAAAATTTGGGCCATTGGTTGCAATATGTAAATATCAAATGTGACTAGAATGTGTTACAGCATTACTAGTAGTAATAGTAAAAGCCATGGAAGTGGAAGTGCCAGGGTAATGTTAGCGGCAGTGGTTGTGGAACAGTTTGAAATGGGATATTTTCTCCATCATCAAAGCAATCCCAATTGTACATCATACAAACACCTCAACTTAAGAGTCTTTTGGGGATGATGATTTTTATTGTGCTTTGGAATGAACTAGTGCGTCAATGTCAAATAGCAGAAGTGACATCAGCCTGTGGTCCAGCCAACAAAGTTGCAAAAATCAACCTGATGCGTGATCGCATCATGTGTTCACCTGCTGTGAGCGTGTTTAGAGGATCAAGGCTTGTGGGCCAGATTTGTGCGCAGTCATAGCTCTCCCATAAAATGTGTCTGTCTTGGCAAAAAATTGTGTCTACGTGTGTGTTGCTCCTGCTGAGTTGTCCAACTGAAACAAAGTAAAGTTGGGAGAAAGCAAGGGCCTGGATGCTAAACACATAACCTACTCTGTAAATACCTTGAGGACCATATATGTGCTCTCTGAGTGACTATCAGGTTCCCTTTTGTTCCCTTTTTTGCACAGCCAGGATCTACTAGCTTATTGCTGCAGGCAGTTTCTTGGTGGGGGGAGATCAGTCGCAGGCCAGAGTCATCAACCCCATCACTGAGGTCTGCGCATATCAGCAGTTCAGGAAATGACTGTTTCTCATCTTGTGTGAGTTGTGACAGCGGGGGTTCATAAACTGAGTGTGAGATGAATGATTTTGTACTCACAGTTCTGATAACAGGTGCAGTCGATGGAAGGCTCTGGGCTGAATCTCACTGATGTTGTTCATACTCAGATCCCTGGAGACACAGAATAGAAAACATCAATATGAAGAGTCAATCAACATAAACCTTAATATGGGTCTTTGAAGGCCCTCTGGATGCGAAATAAATGTTTCAAATGTGCGCTTCACTTGGTAATCAATCATGAAGAGCAGGGAGCAGGACAGATAGAGGTTAAAGGGTTAGGTAGAGAGGTTGGAGGACAAAGGGTGGAGAGGTAGATGCAGGAGAGAATTTTCCCCAATGAATCATTGCTGGGCAGCTGTAATTTCCTCCTCGTTCCAGTGACTCTCTTTTCCAGATGTCTCACTCGACTTTCTTTCGCATCTGACCCCTCAGCCTCCCTTTATATCTGTCTCTCTCTTTCTCCTTACCCCTCTCAGACTCCTCTCTTCTCTTCTTCTTGTCCACCACCCCTCTTGTTAACTATACTCTATTTCTCTATTTCTGTCACACATACTTTGATGTAAGCATGTTGATGCAGCTGGATTCTGGTAAAAGACGGAGAGAAGAAGGATGCTCAGACAGAGCACACATGCACAAATGTATTACATGGACACAGCTTTTTAACACTTCAAGACCACTTTTGTCAGCCTCTGGTAGAAAACATATATAACCTTGTGGCCCCAGTCATGTAAGGTCATCTCTTTGATAAACATAATGAAAGCAAGGAGGTGTTGCGTCACCCCTTCTTTGCTTTCACGGCCTTTGGGGTCTTGCATGAGTCTTCAGGAGTGAGGCTCGAATGTGCGTGTGTGTCTAAATGTGTGTATGACACTAAGCATTGCTCATAAAGCCAGACCACCGGGCTAGCAAGTGTAAACTGTGCTCTCAGAAGCCCTTCGCAGTTGGGAGTTTTGACACACCGGCTGTTTGTTTGTCAAGTCAGCCAAGCTAAATGGATCTGTCTTCAGGCGTGATCTATATACAGAATTAAGGGGAAAACGGAAAAAATGCTGCATGGCAAAAAACCTGTTCAAAAAAGTATTTGAATTTCCTGACATAATTAGTAGATGAGTGTACAGAGAGTTTGGTATCCTATCAAAGACGATATTCAATGTCAAACAATGGGATGCAGACTCCAACTGTCAGTAAGGATCTCACCATGAGATGAGCTTCACTATTTGTTTCTGTCATTAAATGTTGCAGTTCAGATAATCATACAGCCTTTCCACAGCATCTGCTGGCATTTAATGATCCTTATGACACTATAGTAATGGCATGTTAGCATCTTGCTTGGGAATTTCCTTACAAATACCCAATTTTTGGCAGGTCTGACATCAGAGAGAGGGGTTCAAGGTTTTTTTAAAGATGCTTTTGATCTTTTCAGGGTTCAAATGCATCCTAAATAAGCTTTTTTTTAGGGGGGGGTTAAAATGGCCTATTCCCTAATGGCATTCTGTGAAAAAATTATCTAGGCTATTAACAATTGATCTTAGTATATATTATCAGTACTGACCTCATGTTAGTAGTAGTGTGTGTGTGTCATTCTTATATTTCATCAGCAGTTCCCTGTGTTTGGATTTTGGATTTTGCTAGCACACCACAGACAGATTTATACGGCAGAGAAATATAATGTCTATTGACAGCTGGTGGTACTGTGCTAGTATGTAAGACTTAGCCACTAACAGTGAAAGCAGGTACAGAAACATTCAAAAAAGGTTTGATAAATATTTATTGAGGAACATGATATCTATTCAACATGTTTGCGTAATCAAAGCTGCGGTGCTTGCAATGAAAACCAGACAGCTCAGTTTAATATTGCCTCATTGCATGGCAATTATATTCTCCAATCCTATCAAACCCCTAGTTTGTATTATGTTGCAGTTTCAATTAAGTGAGTTAACAAGTTACCCTAGAGATAAGTATATGTACCAAATAACTGAAATGTACATATCAGATTCTCCAAATGTGATCAATTCGGACAGATTATGTCTTTAAAATGTCATGTGCAATTTTTCAGTAAATTTAAAGAACCAGACAAAAAATGTGTGCCCTTTATGTAACTTTTTCCTTACAGTGTTGCTGCCATTATCCACAAAAATGCAGTGGTGATGCTATGAATTTAATACAGTTGTGAAAAACAACTAACCCCATGGAAATTGTTGACTGTCTCAACATATTTCAACAACCAAATATTTGATCATCTCAGTAAATGTAAATCATATGGAAAAAGGCTTTTTATTGATCCCTTTAATCCATAAAATCAGAATCAGGGGCTCCAGATAGTTGCCAAAGATTAGAATCCCCATATGAAGTGATGAGTGAAACCTGTCTTATTCAATTAAACCTGTGATGTATAGAGTCTGGTATTATCTTGGCCATTGCACTGTGTCATCATCACTATGCCAAACTCTAACAAGCTCTTTAAAACCTTGAGTAAAAAGAATAGTGATGCCACTGAGACTGAGAATTTAAGAGAAACCTAAAAAGACAAAAAAAATGCGATGGAAAAACTGATGCATTGTCCCTGAAAGGTGAATGAATGAAAAAAAATCACAAACAAGTGATCTGCTCAGAATCTGCAGGTAACCCTCGTAACTGTTGGGGTTAAAACGTCAGACTCCAGTTACTAGTTAGTTCATGCTAAAAAGTGTGTAAACAATAAAGGATGCAACTATTTTCCTGCCTCCCCTAAAATGTTCTATTGTGGAGTTTGCATGCTTGGGGTGAATTTTCAGCAACATGCTACTGACTAACCAAATATTGAGAAAACCATAGAAATATTCTAGAAAATATATTTGAAATTTGCTTGACCCATAGGTTGTGGATCAACAGCTTCATCATCCTTCTGGATTATATTAGTGAGTGCCAAACAGTAACGTGAGATTATCTACCTGAGGGTTGAGTTTGAACAGGAAGTGGACATTTAAGTAGGGTAATGTACACATCAGTAAATCCATTCAAAGAAAGAAATGAATTGGTTTGAATGTCATCAAAGATTTGCGGTTGGATTTGAAAAGGAGTTTGTTCATGCGAAAAATCCCTCAAACATCTTGCTATTCAAAGAAGTTTTGCAAGGAAGAATGTTAAAAACACCACAATGATTTCAAAGACAGGAAAACTATGGCATGTAAAGCATCTACAAGGTTAGCCATGTGGGCAATATAAACCTCTGATACCAAGAGTATTAAAGCTACTATTACATCACTACTTACTATCACAACTATTCTTTATTATCTTAAAGAATTCAATCTTTATTTTTAAGAACACTTTTAATATGATCAGTTTAAGGCCAGGCTGAAGCACTGTCTATTTACATCAGCCTTTGACACCTACTGTAAGAGCATTGCCACTTGTGGAATGACCTGATACATATAATTATTTTATAGATGTATTTTACTTTATTAATTTATATTTGCTCTTGTTTTTGTCTCGGTCCAGCGCTTTGATCAACTTTGGTTGTTGTAAAGCGCTTTACAAATAAAATGTGATTGTTTGATTGATTGATTGATTGATTGATTGATTGATTGATTGATTATCAGGGCTTTTTGTGTCCAAATATGTTTTTAGAAAAGCCAATGTGTGAATTACCAAGTTCTATATGCTTCATCTTTTGAGCAAATCATAATCTGGTTCAAGGAAGTAATACATACATTTTGTAATACATAGAAGTAGCATTGAAATGAATAAGTAGTTTACTACTTAGCCTATTAAAGTCTGAGGCGAATAATAGTGGTGGCAAAGTTGCCATGGAGACAAAAGACCAAGCAGTAACAGCAGGTTGACATAATCAAGACAGGGTGACATCATGTACATAAGAAACGTGTGTGGCCTCATGAACAATACACATACACACCTTAATCCTAATCACCATGTGTGTACTAATATTCTATTTAGAAAAATATTTATTGAAACACCCTGGACTACACAGATCATCAAAATGCAGCAAAGCACAGACACACATGTGTACTGTAGATATACACTGCCGGCTTCTGGGGATGCGCCCACAGATGGAGACAACTCTTCATTATCTGGTCCTGATTAAAGGAGCCATAAACAAACGTTGTGTGAAGTCCATAAAAGCGGCCTTACTCAGACAGAATAAACACACAGCAATGGAGAGAGAAAATGTTTAAAAATAAAGACACACGCTGGTGAGTCATGGGGAAAAGGTTGAATGCAGCTCCGCTCGGCTGTGCACTCCAACAAGCTCATTGGGAAGCTAGAGAGAGACATTTCTGCTGTGCAGGCCAAGGCCTCCGCTGACAACTTGACGTATCGTTGGAAGGCACTGTGCTATGGCTTGTTTTTAAAATCAAATAACAGCTGTGGCTTTTTTAAACCATGATAATTATGATTGATGACTACCACATGTGCATTGTGTCGGCTGGCGCTGTGACGTGCAGATATTTTCAGCGCAAATAAACGGCCGCAAAAGAAATGAGAAAAAGAGTGCTTAAAGATTTTGCAGGCTCCACAATGTATTGGAGTTTCACAATTAGAACTGGGGGTTTCTGTGTCCCCATTTTATGGGCATCTCCAGTGTGTCTGTTTGTGTGTGTGCGCTGTGAGAGGGTGGGAGACTGAGTACAAATATGTGTGTCAGTGTGTCTGAGTGAACCATACAATATTTTTTTCCCATTTATAGGTGGCTGTGGTGTGTGTGGTGTGATGTCTGTCGCTCAATTTCACACCCCTATTGTTTCCCAGTGAGCCTGCAGATGTGGCGGCTACAGTCCTTGGTTGCGCCTTCACCACATCAGACATGGACACTACTGGGGCATAGAGACATATCGCTGTGTGAGGGACAGAATGGAGGCACATGTGGTTTCTTTTCTATATTTTCTATGTGAGTATTCAGTAGGGAACTGTTCTGCCATATCTTGGCCATTACGGCGTCAAAAGTCTGATGCTTGCTAGTAGAAACAAATATGCTGCTGAATGAGGAGCTAAAGCCCCCTTACCAATATTTGGAGCAGGGAAGGCAGACTTTAGAGGCCAATGCTCATCAACAAACACACTCCCAAATGTGCTTCTTAATAGCCCCTTTATTCCTTTTCTAAATTCTGCAGAATGAGTGAAAAAGTGATCTCAGTGATGTCTTTCTTTTACCCTGAAGAGAAATTAGCTTTCACTGTGTGTGCATGCAATTTTTTTGTGTTTGAGCACGGTAGCGTGTGAGAAATTGAAGCCAGTACTGAAAAAATTTCAGGAGAAAAAAGTATTTGACAGTTTTCCATTCCTATTCTACCATTGTTCCGTGATTTGCAGATACACAATTTGCTTTGATAGATTGTTTAATCTTTCTTCTCCAAAGTTTGTACGTGTAAACTAGTGCGCATGAGAATGTAGGAGAGGAAGATTTGGCATGAGAAGAAAGGTAAAGCACTGGTTTTTTAACTGCTTTATGTTGTGATTGATTGGGAACCGTGGTAAGGAGCTAGTCTTAAGTGAGGAACAGAAGCATGAAGAAACAGAGGTACATTTCCATTCATCAGCTTTAGACCTTTTAGTCGCTTTCTTGTGCCACATTATCTCTCACGTTCATTCTCTCTGCTACTCTGTTTTAATTTTCCATTGGAGCATGGGGTTACACAGTCCTGTAGTTAGAATAATGCAATTTATCACATTTCCTCTCTGTCGTCAACAGAACTACTGAAGTATGTTATCGGCCCTGTGATCAAAGGCAGTGTGTGTGGGTGTGAATGTGCCCCTAGCTCCATTGTAGCCAGTTTCAAACTGGAAGCTTTTCTGACAAGAGCTGGTGATTTAGCGCAGCAAAACAACTAGCCACATCATATGAACCCCCCCTCTCTGTTTATGTTGAGATATACATGCCCACAATGCATCCACAGGCAGTCATACACACTCCATGCTCCGGGTGCTCTTTGTGGGGGTCGATGATGGACCACCCTGGTGAGTGAATATACCCTTAGACAAGGACAGATACTATCAGTAGTCAGGTGTCTTTTTTTCAGCATTAGTGCTGAAATGTGTCATTCAAAACTGAGCAGGAGCAACTTTAGTTTAAGGAAATACACTGTCTCAGAGTAAAACTGGAAATGGCCTCTGTTGTGTTAACCTTATTTGATTCTGCAAATGGGAGCTTGATAAGATCTTTTTCCATCCAATTTCAATGCACAAGGTACAAAAGTCCCAAAGTGTCTGAAACAGATGGCATGAGACCTTAGCCAAATGTTCTCGGCTGGTGTCATCATTGCAGTTTAATTTGTAACTCAGAAAGTTTTTTTTGCAGCAGGAAGAAGTGTGCCTGATGTGATTATCATCAAAGAGTATAATCTTAAAGCCAAATTACGTTTGGTTGCATGCACAGACTCTGCAGCTGTACAGTAAACAATCGACTAACAGTTGTTATGTTATTGTATCCACTATGAGTACACCTGGGTTGTCATATTCTATACATGTGCAGGAAATCTACATTGACACTACATATTACAATAGAAAATAAACTGAATGATGAATATAATCTGCACTATTATAATCTGTTTATTTCAACAAATAAACCAAAAAAGAGTGGTTGAGTTGTGTGGGGCAATGGATGACATATTTCAATTAGCAGAACATGCAGCCAGCAGTGCAATTCAATATCTCTTGGATTGGTCCATCTTCTGTCTCCTTTTCCTTTCTTCCTCTCTTCCCTTCTTCACCACATTTGGATGGTTTATCCTAACAAAACAAAAACTAAACGTGGAACAATTGTTGAAAACAGACGTACAGTAATGGAAGGCCAATCCCTACAAACTTGCGCTTTAGTCCCAGGATGCAACACAGCAGAATACACCTTTACATTCTATGGGCATGTACACAATTAGTCAAATCCAAGAGGTACTGTAGCAACAATTTGAGATACCCAGACTTTCACACTGACTATCAAGTGTGTCATCTGAGGATAACATCTTAATGATCCTAATTCATGAAAAGTAGTCTATAAGAAATAAACCAATCCCACTCGGGATTTTAAATTTTACTCATGGGTCTCCATTGGGAGTTCCTTTTCTGAAGTTCAGTGTTTTATTTACCCATCACACTTTCACCTTTTCTTAAATATAGACCTTGATGAAAATTATCGAATGATACTTGGGTGTGTGAAGATTTGAATGTACTTAATATATTTTAATATACTTAAAATATTGATATACTTTAAAGGTGATGTATAGAACTTTTTCCTAAAAACTGATATTTTTTAAAACAATAGTACACCCACAGAACGTCTAAAGGGGAGTAGAATTAAAGTGTTCATTTTGGAGAAAAATAAATATTTTTTCCAAAAATAATGTTTTTATATTTTTCTATGGGTCCTAAAAACGGAAATATTTTCCTTTGGTTGCCTCGCCCCCCTCAACAGCAAACGTCTCTCAGCCAATAGCATCAGGCCGTTGATGTCATAAGAAGTGAAGCGCACAGGAATCCAGATCGTTTGCTAGTCCACATTTACAACCGTCCGCTTTTTGTGATGTAAACATGTTTTACATGGTGATTGTTGCAGTGTGTAATGGCGTCATATGGCACACAAGAAAGAATCCCATACATTACCAGGTAAGACTCATTGCTGGACATCACGGTAGACTATATAATCACGGCTTCTCCCCGTGGACATGCGGCGAACCTGGCAACTGGTGCAGCTGACGGTAGGAGCAAGAGTGGCTGAGTTTGAAAACGCCGACTACTGACAGGGAGGAACAAATGTTCTATAGATCACCTTTAACATTCTTTAAAATACTTTAATATACTTAATTATTGTTTTTATCTTGTAAAGCACTTTGTGTTACTTTTGTATGAAAAGTACTATATAAATAAAGTTTGATTTGGTTTGATTATGAGTCCTCATTCAAAATGGTATTAATGTATTTCAGTAAGCACCTTGACAAAGTGCTTTAAAGGGCAACCACATGGGAAGAGTTCATGAGTGCTAGTGTCTCATGCATACAGCTGCATTCAGTATCACACATAGACAAAGGCTAAACAAAGCTCATGAGACGTGGTCTGGGAACTACATGTTCATTTTCTCGTATTTGACGCGTGGTTTACGAATGCCCAGAGCCGTTTATTGGGCGCTACGAATGTCTATCAAATGCGCCTGTGCGTAGCTCATA
>JAPMNP010637741.1:0-14198 GCA_029874935.1 Atherina boyeri
AAACGAAAACTTCGGAGCTTAGTCAGCACTGGTGCCACGGGAGCTCCAGCTCCGCCTCAATGGAAAAGGCCTATCTTATGCCTGAACATGGTGTTCGTTATGGAAAATCTGTGATGAGCACAAAAGTCCAACAACAAAGCACCACTCAGATTCAGATCGGGGAGGGGGGCGTTCCTCCCAATCACGGCCCTCCAGGTTTCACTGTCGCTCCCCACGAGAGCATTGAAGTCCCCCAGCAGAACAAGGGAGTCCCCAGAAGGAGTGCTCTCCAACACTCCCCCCAAGGCCTCCAAAAAGGGTGGGTACTCTGAACTGCTGTTCGGTGCATAGGCACAGAAAACAGTCATGAACCATCCCCCCACCCGTAGGTGGAAAGAGGCTACCCTCTTTTCCACCAGGGAAAACCCCAACATGCATGCAAACATACCTGTTCCCCACCTAGAAACACAGGGACTGTCATATTTAAAGAAGCAAGTTGATGTATATTAGCTAATTGGCGTCAACAGAGAAATTACCCCGGCCATTGTCATAACGAACGTGAGGTACATGTCCCCCACACTTTCTGTATCTGTGCCCTCTCTCCCCCTCACTTTTTGAAGCCGTTACAGCCTATTCACATTAGCCAATTTACCTCAACTTGCTTCTTTAAATTAGACAGCCCCTCTATGCTGAAAGCAACTTTGTTGACGGTAAGCAAAGCTTGCACTGCAATGTGATGTTGCGGCCTTCTTGACCAGGTTTGTGTGAAATGTTCTCATCCTCTACCATTGACATTCGGTTGTTTAGAAAGTGCTCTCGCTCAATGACTTGCAGTGTACCTGGGAAGGTACCTGCATCCGCATAGTGAGTGTAACTGTATTCAGAATACACCAAATTAAACTGTGACTATAATGGAATACAGTTACTCTTATTTTTTATTTTATATACTTAACGCTGTTACATGTAATCCATTACTTCCCGACCCTGCCTATAAGTCTGGTATTTTGTTCAACTGCAGCTTTAAGATAAGATAAGATAAGATAAGATAAGATAAGATAAGATAAGATAAGATAAGATAAGATAAGATACACCTTTATTGTCCCACAATGGGGAAATTCTCAGTGTTGCAGTAGCATAGTGGATAGTTTAAAAAGAGTAAAGAATTATAACAACAATAGAACATAAACAATATATACAATATAAACAACCAATAAACAATATTAAATTGAGTCCTTGGTGTGTGTGTGCGGTCTACAAGGAGAAGAGCTGGTGTTAAACAGTCTGACAGCAGCAGGAAGGAAGGACTGGCGATAACTGGCCTTCAAAGCTGGCCTTCCTGATGATCTTGTCCAGTCTCCTCCTGTCAGCGGTAGACATGCTGCTGCTCTAGCAGACCCCCCACAGAAGATGGCTGATGCCACCACAGCATCATAGAACGTGTTCTGGAGTGCTCCCTGCACCCCAAAGGACCTGAGCTTCCTGAGCAGATGGGGTCTGCTTTTTGGGGGCATGACTGCTCCTGCGGAAATCCACCACCAGTTCTTTAGTTTTCCCTGCATTGATCTGGAAGCGGTTCATTCATGAGGCGGTTCCACTCACATCAGACCACGAAGGCCTGGATCAGCTCTCTGTACTCCCTGTCATCATCATCCATGATGAAGCCGAAGATGGCAGATTCGTTAGAGATCTTTTGAAGGTGACAGCTGCCAACCATGTTGTTTTTAGAGAGAAGAGACTTTCTCCTGAGACCCCTCCCAACAAGCTGTTGTAATATGTATGTAATAGGTTCACTCTCTGAGATTGCATTTACATAATTTAAAGACCTGGCACTACAGTACTAGCAGTTTAAAAGTTCCCCTTCAGGCTGAAAGCCAGCTGAATGGCCACCGTCCTCCAGCCAAGTCCCAGCTACTCCAAATCCCAGCCACCGGAGTGGCCCCGGAATAACACTACTCCCACAGACCTGTAGGCTACCAGTGAAGGATCAGCTAAGTACCAACCAAGAGCTAGCCAAGGGCCCATCATGGAAACAGAACTTCTGAGTTGCTACTACTGTAATTTAAAGACCTGGGGTCTCATTTATAAACGTTGCGTATACACAAAACAAAAGTGATTTAAAAAAAACAAACTTGACGGGAAAATGTGCGGAGACATTTTGAAGACGGGGGGAATCGACGACACAGTTGGTGAGGCGATGAACTGCAGCCAGACTGCATATTACTCCTCTCACATGTCATTTCAGCTCACACCAAACATTAATTATGGATCCATGTTATCATAAACATTCAAACCTGCATTGTTTTCTGTACTGCAGCCTGTAGTGAGCCAGAAATGTTCCATAAACATCCTTCAATATAAAAAAATAGACAACAACTAAAATCTCAGACCTTGCAGCACAGAGGAAATCCACTATGCTGTTTACGCTCACGCACGCTCCGGCGTGCAGCCATCGGCCTCCTGAAGTGTTGGTGGCGGCATTAAATGCTTCGAGTGGCCGAGTTTTGTACCACCTGACTAAAGTCTCTACCCACAGCCCCCTCCCCAACCAGAAAGTTTCATAGAGGTCAAGGATCTGTGAGGATCTAATACGGCTTTTGAGATTAAAGCAATGAATGACAGTTAATGGTGCTGTCAGTGTGCTTCGCATACAGAATTTGCCCTGGCTGGATTTCATTTCATGTAGCTCCATGGTCGAATGGTTAACGCACCTTCCAGGCTTGCACCTGGAAGGTGGTGGGTTTGACTCTACTGAATTTGCTTCTTATTGTCACAAATGCAAATGCCCGTTTTTCAATCACAGCTCGAATTTAATTAAGTTTCGTCAACAATGACATAAATAACGCTGATGGTGTCCCTCTGTGTTTGTTGTTTAAGCCCCCCCGCCGGCTGCAGACACAGACAGTGCAGACAGTGAATCTGTGTTTTTCTTTTTTTCTTTTGTCGCCTCCACCTTGTGATCCGACCACTTATTTTATTCATTTATTTATATTCATACAGTTCTGTCAGTTGCTGCAGCGCACAAGCAACACGTCGCCATTCAATGCATTTTCTTTAATTTGAGACTACGCTGCTGCGTTACCAATATTCATGTCCTGCTTTGCATTAACCATTTATGGTTGGATTTGGGCGTGTTCAGGGCGGGATATGAGCCAAATTCACGTGCGCAAACTTCAAGAAAGAGTGTGATTCATAAAGGGGAAATTGCGTTTATAAATCAGAATATTTTTTGGCGTATTTTTTGTTTTGGTTGTACGTAGGCTATTCTTTTAGTAGGGATTATAAACAATGTTTTCTAAATGAGACCCCTGGTGAAGAGAAGACTATTTATCTTTTTTACACAACTGTTTCCAAAGCCAGAAATCTGCTACAGTTCTGCACAAAAACTCTGCTTATGCTCCAACTCCCTGTTGAGTTGTCTCAACTCACAAACAAGGCAATCACATGGTCCCCTGAGCAGAGGAAATACAGAGAAAAGGAGATAAAATGCACCAAAACAAGTTTCTCAGAAGTTGTGTTGGACTGCTTTTACAGATATTTCTGCTACAGGGTCAAACAGATTTGGACAGTAAAAGCAAACATGAGCTTTGAGCTGTCCAAAAGTCACTCAAATTACACTAAGTAAGCAGAGGAAGACAAACACATCCCTCAGTTTTAGTTTGGTTTATCTTGTCTAAATCAGAGCTCAGCTGCAGGCAACCCATCCTCAGTCCTGTTTTTCTCTTCTCTGCAGTGTGTGTGAGGCTCAAACAGCAGAAACAAGACTCCCGTCATCGCCCCAGTCGCTCCCAGTCATACAGGACGCAGCAGTGTTCAGCAAAACCACACATCCCTCTGTGTTCAGACGACGACTGGGTAAGAGGTGGACAATCACACCGACAGAACTACAGCTGGTGTCGATGGATTTAAAACATCTCCGGATGAAAAAGTCACACATGTTGCTTGACAATTAAAAACATGCACATACGGGGCTCAGTTGGTAGAGCAGGTTGTCTAATGACTGGAAGGTTGGCGGTGCGAATCCCGCTCCCGGCAAACTGTCATTGAGTCCTTGGCAAGACACTTCACCGTCCTTGCCTTCAGTGGCCACATTGCCGGTGCATGAATGTCTATGAATGATCAGTGATGGTCAGAGGGGCCATAGGTGTGGAATGGCGGCCACGTTTCTGTTAGTCTGCCCCAGGGTAGCTGGGGCTACACAAGTGGCTTACCATCACCAAGTATGAATGTGGAGTGAATGAATAATGGATTCAACACAATGTAGTGTCTTTGGGTGTCTTGAAAAGCGCTATATAAGTTTGATGCATTACTATTATTTAGAGTTCTGGGATTGATTATGTAATCTGGTGCTCATTCTGTTGATCAATTATTCTTCCTAGGTCATAAAAAAGCTAATTGATAAAATATCCAAATTCACTGTTTACAATTTGGTCCTGTTATTGTATGTGTCATTGCTTAGCACCGGGCAGCTAGTCTTAGAGGAAAAGTGCTGTTTTTTTATCCTGGACCTTATTTATAGCATGAAATATGTTCATAAACTCACCCGGACAATTTAGGAGTTACTTGAAGTCTATCAGGAGATATTTAGATCCATCACGCTGGCGTACATATCCATTCAATGGAAGTGGTCGGGGTAACATCATTTCAGCCTCTAAATAAGACATTATCTGCAACAAAATGCCTTCATTTCACCAGGAACAAAAAGGTAGAAACATACAAAGAAGAACTTTGGAAAGTCCTTTAAGGATTCTGGAAATGACTGGCAATGACAGAAAGCTTCTCTAAGAGGCTTCAGACTGTGATCAAGAATAAAGCTGTTCAGATCAGACCTAATTATTGACTTTCAGTCTCCTTAGAATCGTCTGAACTTACTTTATGCCTTGCATGTGGAATTTTCATTCATGTTTGCACCTGTTTTATTAAATTGCTGTACAGAAATATGTAAAGTGGCTCAAGACTTTTGCACAGTGCCGTAAAGTAACAACAGTTCAACCTCAGACTAACAGGCAATTGACTATTTCTAACCATAATGTCTTGTAATTATGTGTTTTATATCCATTCTGCATTGTTTTTATGTTTAAAACAAAAGTGCCAAAAATTGTTTTCTATAGAGTCAACGTACATAAAAAATAATACATTTAAAAGACTAGATTCCTACAATTTCTTGCTTTTTTTAATTTCTAAACCTTCATACATAGTAACTAAAGGCGTTCAGGTGGTTTGGCTCTGAAACAATAGGTGTTGCTCTGCTGCCAACAAGTTCGTCATTCAGTCTTCTTCAGTGTTTTTTTGTCTCTAAGTACTCAAATGTCATCCTCCGAAGGTTTCCAAATGCCCCTCTGGCTGCAGACTCCAAGGTTTGATCTCGCAGAGGGAAAGTGATGTGGAGAGAAAACTACTGGCGATTTGTAAAACAGTCAAGATGTACGAGGGTGTGGCCGAGAAGTCCATGTCAGCGATGACGCGCATTTACAACTCTAACCGGAGAGCCATTGTCAACAGATACAGTTAAGTCTCATGGGGGGTTCTCTTGGCTCATATCTTGCTGTTTTTGTTCCTGCTTCTCTTGAAACGTCAGTAAACTTGGTAAATGCATAAATAACTCTTTTTTTATCATGTCAGTCGCACTTCCATGATGGGACTCAAATGAACATGCAAAATTTTCAGTCTGACTTTATTTGTCGTCTCCTCTCCACAAAAATGACTCACCACAAATGTCCGGGGTGGGTTTTCTGGACTCAACAGGTTCATTAAAATAATGCTGATTTATTAAAGTTATATTTATGTTTAGTGTCTGAGGTGAAGTTTGTGGAGAGTGCGGAAGGGCTGGCCAGGAACCTCACAGCACTACGGAAACGATCGGCCTTGCTGGCGCAAAAAATAAAGGAGCTGAACAGCAACATCAAGAATCAGATAGAGGAGTTGTATCGAACAGAGGTGAGAAAAAAAATCTGCTGTTATTGCAAGAAATATCCTTACTTCAGGACTTTTGTTTCTGCGGCTTTTCACAGTTTTATGTTTGAGTTTGAGAATAAACTGGAATTGACCACAACCCTGTCTCTAGTTTGGGGTCCCCCAAGGTTTGGTCTAAGTAACACTGATTTTTCTTTTCACTTTTCTTATACCTGTACACGTTTGGCAGTTTTCTCTTTAAAGCAAAAAGAAATCTCAGATGTTGTGATTTAAGATTTATTCTGTACTGTGTACTAGACAGAAGTTTGTTGTAGCAGAGCACTGCTTCTATTTCGATCCAGAGGTTCAGTAGCAAGTTTATAACCATGACAATCCTTTGTTTGGAAGGGTTGCAGGAGAAAGCCTCTTCTCTCTAACAAGAACAGGACAGCACGGTTTAGGTTTGCAAAGCGAACCCTGGTCCACTTCCATACATGAATATTTCATTTGGAGTCGTGTGAATGTGCAGTCCCACTCTGGTGTGGACCAGAGAAGTAAAAACTTGTCCTCTTGAAAACTGTGACTCTCATTGGAAATGATGTTGTAGCGCAACATATCAGATATCCTGCTGCCTCTCCTGTTGCTCATACTGGACTGATCCTGGTGAAAACGGGAATAGGTTTGAACACATAAGTAAGATCAGAAAGCAGACTGCCCAAACTTATTGTTGCTCCATTCCTTTTTTTAAGGATTTTTGGGCTCTTGTGGCTTTTTCTTGATAGTTGCTTGACAGCAAGGGGTCCCAGGCCGGGACTCGAATCTGGGCCCAACTGCAAGCGAGGAACTATAGCCTCTGCACATGGGGCAGGCACTCAACCCGCTGAGCTACACACCACTCCCTACATTCTTAACTTGCACTCAATGAGTTGTTTTTGGTCCTGGCCCATCAATGAGCTGGAATTTCTTATTTTTTTCGTGGTCAGTGGTCGTTTCAGGGAATATCGCCCCGAGTGAGCAGTTGTAACTGTGTTTTGGTCAATGTACTGTGAAACAAAAGCAAACCAAATGAAACCAATGGTTTTTTTGTAATTGTATGTCTGAGGTCAAAATGTGCAGCAGAGTGATTACTGCATAACATATCGCTTGGCTGACATCTTGAACTTCTGTTGTACTGTTTTAGGTAGAAATCGACATGATTCTGCGAACGTGCCGCGGGTCCTGCCGGTCATTGCTGCCGTTCAGCGTTGATCATCACAGCTACCAGATGCTGCAAACCGACATGGACTCCATGGACAAAACTCCCAAACAGAAAAGCAGGATCACTCCACCTCCTGCACTCATCCCACAAATCAAGCTGCAGACTGTGAATGTTGGTCTGAAGCCGTCTGCACACTATAAGATGATCCCGACGGTCCAGAGAGAACTGCTGACCCAGTTTGAGGACATTGGACAGAACCAGTTAGTGCTGGACGAGCTGATGGAAGAGTCTGCAGACGTGAATGCACTGGATGATCTAGAGATAGAGCTTGAGTGAAAACCTTTAACTGGGAGTAGGTGTGAGAAAGCACTTTGTAACTTTTCTGATGGACTAATTCTAATAAATTCATGCTATTTAAGTTTTCATTTTTACCGTTACGGTAGCAATTACAAGAAACAATCTGCAAGTTTCTCCTGTACTTTGACAGTGATGCACTTTTTTTGTTGTAAACATTAATTTTGGAGCCTTTCGTTACTTTTTATTGGACTATAAAAAGTACATAAAGGAGTGATTAACACTCAAATTCTTTTTTGTCTTGGTTCAAGAAAGTAACTTTTTTTTTGATAACCTTTCAAACGATAAAAACGATAAAAGTACAAGTTATTTTTATATTAGTCATGCAGCTTTTTTTGTTTCAATGTACATTCTTTCAAGTTTCTCAACAAAATTGTAGGCGTACAATGTTTTTTGTTGCTACAATGGTAATTAGGAAGGAAGGTGATATTGCGTCACGCACGGGGTTGCTCCTAAAGCTACTTACATTTGACCATAAATACGCATCCATCAACCTGATCTCACAGAAGTGGTCCTGGCACGTAATTGTTCAGAATTATTATTTGTCGCTAGAAACGTTATCAAAAGTATGCGCATAGAAATGATTGGGAAAATTAAATGTAGTCATGCTACAATTTCAGAGCACTTTTTGACTAATGGCTACATTTTGCACGGGGATCAACATACTGTAGGTAATACACAATTTGGATTGAGACTGGGTTGTCAATGGACTGCTTGTTGGTTTTTTAGAGAAAGATAATCGAATGAAGAGAAAGGGAGATATTTGGGACTTTTTTAATAGTAGTGTACCTTTCAATGGAGCTTTTAAAACTTGTTTGTGGTCCAGATTATTAATATAAAGATGTTTTCTTTCTCACGTCTCTCTGATGTGACCACAGTCATAACAACAGTGATAGAGAGAGGAACACAATAATTTCCTTTATTACTATATAACCCCCCAATGAAGTCTCTAACCACCCATGTAAAAAAGTTTATCTCCAACCCTTGATCCAGTCGGTGCCTGTGTTCTTATTCAAAAAAGTAATGGATATAATAATGAGGTTAATATACATTTTCTTGATGTCCAGGGACATTTAGGGACCTCAGTTAAAAGATAAATAAAATACAGACAAGAGAGCTGAAATTTCTATCCTTACCTGTTTTTCCCTAACTAAAATAAGATAACACCATGGAAACAATAATCCATGGATACAGATGCCATTGACTACCTTGAGCATTCATTTTTCTGTCCTTTTTGTGAAAAATGAAGGTCTTAAAAATGTAGGACTTTTGAGCAACAGTTGAAAATAAGCACCACTGTGCTGTTCTATCATTTTTATATAGTAGTTTATTATGTTTGTGGGGTGTTAATTAGACATTCATCAGGTGCACAGTTATGAAGCACTGCACTAGTTGATCATGGCAAATGCTTTATAATGGATGAGTACACCAGTTGATGGTCCAAACAGCCAAAATCTCCACTTTGAAAACATCCTTTTTTTTTCAATGTAGAATTTCTGCATATCTGACCAAGAATGATGTTCAGTGTCTGCTCAAGCCTCTGGAGGCGACCAATCAGAGCGGGGGTTGAAGGTGTCTCTTATGTAATGTTTGACTGGAACTCTGTAAATATGCAGGGGCAAAAGGCCTAATTGCGCAGGTAGTTTCATGGACATGTTCATTTGTGATGATAAACTTGTGCTCCAGTTTTATCAGGTTATCATTATTTATATAATGAATACATTGAGTCACTTAGAAAGCCTGAAAAAGATGTTATATACATGATAATTATCATTAAATCAAATAAAATGGGGGACACCAGTTTTAAATCCCTAAAGGTAGATTATAGTAGTTTTCCCTCCTTTTTACCATTAATAATCATTGTACTCATAACTCAAGTTCTGGTCCTGCAGGTTTGGGAGGAACTTCCTGTTCCACTCTTGTTGACAGTGGACCTGAAGAAACCTCTCTATGAACACACTCCGTTGTTTTCTCTGTTGTATTTTAGTTCATGTTTACATGTTTACTTTCAGTCTTGATTTTGTCAGAAAATGTCTCATTTCATTCAAACTTCATTTTTCGCATCAGTACTGTAAATAAAATACACAACTCAACAAAGTATGTTCCTCAATGTGTTTATTGAGTAGCAGAGGACAGTTTCATGAACTCGTCCTGGTTCACTGAAGTTGTCACACGTAACAAGAAAAGACATCTTTCCACACAACTAATCAACTTTTTCATCCTCAGCTAACATTTCCTTAAGTAAAAATGCTTCATATATATTTTTTTTCAGTCGCTTTCACACACTTTTGTCCAGTCCCTGCGTTAGTTGTGTGTAAATCTGCTCATGTCGATCCACACTGACTAAACATTTGATGCCAATGTGGGTCATTCAACTCAAAGCCCTTTGCTTGGATGCATCTTTATTTCAGCAGCTTCCTGTTTGTGTTACGTGTTGACACTGATGTGATTATCTGGAGGCAAAGTAAGGCCTGATCTTCATGCTGATGGCCTTGAGCGAATACCAGCTCCCCTTCCAGTTCATCCAGACCATGCCATCGTCCGTGCCGTGCTTTGACATCTGTGGCGTGTACCGTCCGCCCATGTAGTATCGTCCATTGGGATTGGCTGAGTGGCAGCGGTTGTACCACCAGCCGCCCCCGTCCTCCCGGGAACACTGCTTGGAGGGATCGCCTGGAGTCCTGGTGGATGCAAACAAGGACAAGAAAGTGTGAGAAGTCAGAAAAATCTGATGCAACAGTCTTACTTGTGTAGCAGAACATGAACATGTTGAACATTTAACTAAAAATTCTTGTTTTAGCTGTGCTCATGGATAGATTGTTGTTATATAACTTCTATTCAAGCATCCTCCTGAGGAATATATTAGGGATTGACCAAAATGGATTTTTTTAGGGTCGAAGCAGATACAATTTTTCTTTCATCGACCGTTACCATCCGTCAGTTTACATCATAAAATAGACCTGATGATATCAAATAACTTTATTTCTCAGAAGTATTTATATAACAGTTTAAATTTCCATAAACTTCCTGTCCACAGATGGACCAAATTCAATCAAAAATCTTTGTGCTGAGTTTTATTTCAATCACACTCTTGATCAATGATTTAAGGGAAAATCATTGTGAAATTTCAAAGAAAAAGTATTGGCTGATACAAATTTTAAAAAATGCAAATATCGGCCTGATATATCGGCTGGCCGATGTATTAGTCGATGCTTAGAATATATATAAATTCAGTGTCACACCTGCCTTGTCTCTGATGTAAACCAAGGTTATTTTGAACATGTGCTCCAATTTTAGACTCGATTTAATTTAATCTTTAGAAAACGTAGATTCTAACTGGCACAAACCTGAACCATAAAGATGACTTAGACAAACATCAACTAAACACTCCTATCGCTGAACACCTTCAGCTCCTTGGTGATTATTGATGGTACCTACCAGTTGTCGTTGTCTCTGTCATAGGTGCTGAACATCATGCCGTTATGAATGGTCATGGTGCGGTTTTCACCATAGAGCTCCAGGGCTCCTTCCAGAAAACAGTTGCCAGCGGTACCAGAGTAGCCGTCGACGGCCATCACGTAGTTTGATGCCTCTGATTGGATGGTGAATTGGCGATATTGGGCTTGGACCTGAATGAAAAGAAGCCAAACATTAAGGGTTTGTTTTCTAATGTTTTAGAGTTTGTAACAACTTGTGGGAGAGGCCATTTGATGACCGACATTTACAAAAAATACAAGGAATGAAAAGTTTTTGATTTATACAATAGAATTGGACATTCCAGTTTTCTGATGCCAATTTCGACTTCAAATGGGTCTTTTTTGTCTGATACAGCACTCAAAGCTATGATGAAGTAGTAATTTCTACTGTAATAAGGTCTCAATAAGGTCTTAATAAGTCACCTTGGCTCCCGTCCAGTCCTTCATCTCGATGAGAACCTCGGTGGGACCCACCTTGGTCAGCTGGCTGATTCGGTCATTGCCCAGCCAGTACTCACCTGTCCCATGGGTGAGGAAGAAAAGTCTGTTAGTTGACCGCAGACTACAGAAGTAGCAGCATGACACACAGATAAGAGCTTTTTGACATCTTACCAGGGGTTTCACAGTAGCCCTTGCCAGCGTCGAAAGCAATGTTGCCGAAACCACGACGATATTCGTCCCAACGTCTGCCAAAGTCAACGCTGCCGTCGAGCCTGTTCTGGATGAGAAGCCATCCTGGAAAGAACATGCAAGCACTCTTACACTCACATCTCCAATACACGCTGGGTTGACGGGCGGAGGGGTGTTATCCTACCTCCGTTCTGGGTGGCCTGATCACAGAAGACCTTGTATGGAGGGTAGAATTCATCGGGCTTGATCAGGTACATCTGGGAGTCTCTTCCTCCACGACGGAAGATGTCCTCACACTCTTTACCTGAATCCCAAAGGAGGAAAGATTAAAAGACAAGCTTGCTGACTTCCAATAAATTCACCATAAATATTCATGGTTTCCAGTGTTGTGCCTGATGTGTTCATTGAACGATCGTTCATGAACTCGTTCATATTTTGTGTGAACGTGAACTGAATGTGCTGTATTTCTGCCTGATGAATGTGAGCGCGCTCATTCTGATGTTTGTGAACTTCCTTCTCTCACAGTTCAGTTTTGTTCAACTTTAGTTCAAATATTTGCATTATGAACTATGAAGTGAACTCTTTCATTTTAAATGGTTTGAACTGAACTTTGAACTAGTTCATGTAAAAAATGAACTTTCCCAACACTGATGATTTCCACAGGATAAGCCTAAATTGTCCTAATCTATCACATGTATACTGTAGCATCCCATGCCCAGAGGATGTTTGTCTAAATCAGCCATTTTGGAGCCGATGATAAAATAAACACTTCCACTCACCAGACACGACTGGTATAGGGCACTTGGTGGTGCATGGGTCCTTGCACTCCTCTCTCTGGGCCTGGATGGCCTTCTCCAGCTTCTGGATCTTCAGCCGGATCTTGTCCAGAACGCCCTGCAGACAGGATATTTTACATCAGGTCGCAGCCTTTTTGTTGCATTTGCAAACGCAATCAACCAACTAAATATTTTAATCATTAATAAAATAATTGGGGGTATTTTTTTTTTGTACCTGCAGCACTCTGATGTTGGAAGGAAAAACTGTGTCCACTGTCTCCTTGATGTAGGCGTGTTGCTCCTCCACCTGATCTGTGAACTGATTCACCACCCTGCTGTTGTCTGGCAACATCAAAAACAGAAAATTACTATGCATTATGTTCGGGGATGTTCAATATGCCAGAGAACTGAACATCACATCTCTCATAGTTTTAACATTTTGAGTGAGAGGAGAAGTAGCTGAAGAGTTTGATGTAAAATATGTACATCCTGTGTAAAAGTTGTGTCTTTAAAAAAGTAAAAACGGATATTTTCCAATATTATATTTCAATGCCGATATCGACCAATAATATCGGACGTATCTAAATAAGTTGCATTATACTTGAATGATAACATGTTTGAGAGTTTACTATTAAATAAAAGGAGATATTTTGTTTTATGAAAAAATGAATTTGTAAATTAATTTAAATCTCAAAGTTTACTAAAATGTTGGAAACAGACACTTAAAGGTTTATTTAGAGGAAGTCTCCATGAAATTACTATTATTACACCAGGAAATAAAATAAAAGTATAGGAAATAAGAATTTATAATATATAAAAAAATCAAAATTAGTGGCACAAAATGTGTATCTATGTATTTATTGTTATTTTATCAAACAGGCTATATTTATATAGCAGTTACTTATAATTAGTTATATTTTTATAGTAATTTTATATAATAATTAAAAAAGATCATAATAATAATTTTTCCTTTTCATATTTCATAATTTTCAAAGATAAATAAAATATATTTTATTTAATTCTGCAATCCTTTATTTATGAGGATTGCATTGTTGTCTTATATCTAAATAAGCACCAGATTAAAAAAATTGCAATTTGGGAAATATTTTCACATTTGATGTTTGTTTTTTTTATAAAAAAAAATAAGTAAGTAAAAACTGTGGTTTCTATAAATCATAATTATAGAAACCATCATCATGAAACATAATTAACTCTTGGCTCCTGAGTTTAGGCTACTTATCGTCATCGTAAAGTTGAGTTTGGAAAAGCAGAACTGTTTGGCACCTCACCGTTAAAGAGTCTCTGTCGCTCCCTCAGAGAGCTTGACATGCCGCTGACGTAGTTAAAGATGTTGTTGGAGGACCGGGACAACTCATCGACCTCTGGCTTGAGTTCGTCGATAACCTGAGTTATAGAACCAAAACAAAGAAGAAGAGAAACAGATGTAGTAAAATGAATGACTGTAAGGCAGCAAAGCCAAGGAGTCAAAGTTTAAACTAACTTTCTTCCAACTTTCACAGAAATTTCCAAAAGATTAAACAATAAATCTAATTTACCGTCTTGACGTTCCTCTCTTGCTTCAGCAGCGTGGTCTTCAGCTCGCAGCCAGTGGGACATAAAACTCCCTGAAAGAAAGGACAACATACGTAATGAGTCGATCACAATCAAGCAACACCGAAGAGAAGTCGGCCATCTCTGTGAGCTACAATACAGCCTGACTCATGTTTTTATGGGTTTCAATCAACTTAAAGGTACTGTATGTACAATTCTGGCCGAAACTGGTACTGCAATCATGTGAAGGCGTAGTCTATGTAAGAAATTGTTAAAAATGGACAAAATACGTCAACAAAAATATCCACAGAAGTTCTGGATACTTTAGAACCCTCCACCTCCCCC
>JAPMNP010637746.1:0-10717 GCA_029874935.1 Atherina boyeri
ATGTCTATCAAATGCGCCTGTGCATAGCTCATATCGTCTAATCGAGTGATTAATGGCGAGACAACCATAACGACTCACTAAACCATAAAGTCTCGCTAGGCCCCAGCCATTACCTTAGCCGCTAACGGGGCTAGTTGATATATGAGGCTTTTACCAAAGTCTGTTGGTAGACGGGCAAAAACATCCTTCTTGGTAAAGAAATTGTTTAAAGCCAAAAGTTGCTCCTTTTTCAGAATAAATTTGCAGTCTAAATTACTTAGAATACTATTTAAGGCTGCATCGAAAGATAACTTCACGTCTGCTGCCATGCTAGATCCCTAGCTGTAAACAAACTGCTTCGGTGTGTCACTTAAAAGACGTCATCGTCTTGCTGCTCCCTACCCGTTTTGTGATTGGTTCCGTGTCTGACGGGAAATTTTTGGTCCATGGCATCCAGGCTACCTTGCAGCGAGAATAAAATCGAGCTGCATTCAAGATAGCCTGGGAAAACCCAGGCTACCTCTGAATGGGCTACAACTACATAAAATGCATCAGCTTAAACTACTGACTGTTAATTTGTTGCTCAATTATCAAAATGGCTTAATTTTCCCGCTGATAAGCACATATCATATAACTTGTACACACACTTTTAAAAAATGTATGTACAAATAGCAATAAACATTGATCATTTGTCTATCACACCCACTTTGTCCCCTTTCTGCCCAGAAGGTCCTTTAATTCCAAGGTGGCCCTTCTCTCCTTTAGGCCCTTGAGGCCCTGAGCCTCCACGTGGTCCCTCTGGTCCGCTTGGACCCATTAGACCGAGAGGCCCTGGACGTCCCTGAAAGAAAAGGGAAAAAATTCAAGTATAAATTAAATGTGTGTGCTGCTCAGTGGGGCTCCATTTAATCTATAGGAACAATTAATTATCATAGGTGATAATCTTCAATCAAGCTAATAATCAATGAATAATCATATGACTGAATATTTTTTAAACATATGAAATTGTACAAAACCTTCCCTGATCTTTTCAGATAAAAAAATAAAATAAAATCATGAATACGTTACAAAAAAAGTGTCTGAAAACATCAATGAGCAAGTGCTGAAATATTACTCTGGAAATAAACAGTAAAAAGATATAAAGCATCCAAACTAGAGATGTGATATACTTATGTTCACTTTCTTTAACTTCAAATTTGATCTCTTGGAGTTTAATGAAGTGGTAAAAGTTGCCTTCCATTAGTATCCATAAACACTACATTTAACTTTTTTTCCCCCTGACACTGCTTTACAGAAGCATTTTGCTTTACAGCACTGCGTCACACGGCAGCAACTGGATATCAGCACACTGCCCGTTTTAAACGTGCATCGTGGCTGATTCAGGAAATAAACCCAAGTGGACATTATTGGAGGAAGAGAGGAACAGAAAGAGAGGTACTGTAGTAACAGAGCAAGCGATAAGGCGAGTCAATATCAGACTGACTTTTACTGGATGGAGAGATCTCAGAGAAAAGACAGGATGCAAGATTGAAGAGAAAACTGCCCAAGTTCAGCGGTGTGACTTTCAGAACAGCTGAGCCCCGCGGCTCTCTTTAGGAGATGTATGCTCCCCAATCCCAAATCTACGATGGGTTGGGAGTTTCTTTATGAGGGGATGTAGTGGCATGCAGTCTCAGAGACTTAATTAAAATTTTCACCACCAGGTGCAGGGCGGGATGGTTTTGTTGTGGTTACATTTGTAAACCCTAATCTGTGTTGCGTTTCCACCGTACCTTTATCTGATAGACGGAATATTGGCGGAATAGTGATCAATGCTACGTAATAGCTTGACATCCTAGTATCGCAAACCCCTCCTCCCAAGTGATCCCTAGAATATTCCAGACCTCCTCAGACATCCATTGAGCAGTGCTTCGAAATGCCATCTTTGTACATTGATTTTGTCAACAAAAACAAACCTTTTGACATAAAATGGAACTGTCCCAGTTTTGTTTTTAATACCGATTCACACAGGAAGTGACAATTCTTTCAACCAATCAACGGATTGGAGCGCGTCAAGCTCCATCCTTATGGGTCAGTTTGGGTCTGATATCAGGTACCCTTGCCAATTTTTGAATGTGGAAATGCAAAAAAAAAATGCAGACCGACCCGCCCCATTGGTGGAAATGGTGCTTGATACTCAGTTTGAAGATGATGAATGAAGAAACATTTTAGATCTCAAATTCAAGATGAAAAACATGTTTAAAAGTTCCAATATTTGGAGCTTTGAAGGGATAAGAAGTGGAAAAAAAGAGATTGATATCCTCTGTCAATCTTTTATCAAATTAATGAACTTGCAGGTGACAGATTGTGATGCTAAATATCAACCACATGATGGCAGCAAAAAGAGAAACAACCAATGCGAACAGATGCTGAATTAGAGGTTAGTCGGATTCCCCTCCATTAGGAGGCTGGACTAGATAATTCAGTAAGGAACTCACGTTCACTAAACAACTTAAGCCATTGACAGCTGGCGATTAGCTCATATTTTAGGCAGTATAACAGGGTAAAGAGAGGGGAGATGGGCAGAAAAAGGACCAAGAGAAGGACAGATGTTTGTTTTTGGGTCAGAGGAAGGTCATAGGATCTGATTTTATTGCCAAAACTTGCTCTCACAGTCTAAAATTTCACGATGTTTCATTTAATTTTCATGCTCCAGCAAACTTCCAAATAGCTGATTGAAAGGGCTTCCTACTATAACCTACATAAAACTGCAAGACTAAATTCTAATCCCAAATGCCTGAATATAAACCTTTAGTTTTGTGTCAATGTTATGTAAAAAATGTGCTCATAAATTCCACCGATAAAGATGCTGTATCGTAAAATACCTGGTTATATAAATAACTGCTACAGACAAGACATATATAGAGCGGACATGCATGAGCATATGCATGGCTAATAAAGTTTCTAACTCTTTACTTTGACTCTACCTTTAACCTCAACTTAAGAATCTAGCAACACAGACAATTAATCATCTCTTGTGCATTCTCTAAATCTGACAATTGAAAAGAAATTTCCCAAAACAAAAAACACAAGTGCTTAAGTAGCTTACAGCTCATAAAATCAATGAAGCTCTCCATCTGTGACTGCGTAACTAATATTGTCTTTAAAGTATCAGGATCGCAGATTTAACCCTTTGCCAAACTGTCTCGTGTTGAGGTTGCAGCTCTGCTTCCAGCCAATGTGGCCTGGGGGCAGGCAGGTAAGCATAATGACAGGGCTGTGCCAGGTAAAGGCAGCCTGCCGGAGCTGTCTGTCCCACAGTTCACACTCACACCTGGTTTCACCCAGGGAAAATATGCATGACTTCCACAGAGGAGCCACTTTCTCTCACGCCTCACCTTACCCATTGCTCACTGTACACCTCTGCTTTTAAATGTAAGTCATCCTCAGATTTATCTCTCCTTTTATCCAACATCCCTCCACCATTTTATCGCCACCTACTTCCTTCTTCCAGTTTTTAAACTGTGTTCAACCTTCATTTTAGTTACAACATCATTCACCTGTAAATATCGTGACTGTGTCCCAGTGAATTGCTTTTTAAAGTCTGTGTTTATGCAAAAAGTCCCACATGAAGACATTCTTCAGCTGGTCGTGGGGTCGCCTTGTGAAAAAGGCTTTGAGTTCTTCCGAATATTTCTTTTTCAGGTCACGGGTCACTTCAAAGGACTCAGCTGTTTGTCTTGTGTTAAGTAAAAGGTGAGAGGTGAAGTGTTGGGTGAAAATACAGTTTGGTCTCAATTCCAAGCCTTCATTCCTGATCATTGCTTTTGCTGTCCAGATCCTGATGATAGCTGACTATGGATGCATTAAAAGCACACTTTCCACTGCTTGTGTCAAGGTAATAAATGGAAGATGTGACTTCTGAAATTTAACCTTCAGAGGATTTCTTTGATGGTCAGCTGGTTAGTGTCCCTGACTAAGGGAGGAGGTGAGTTTGATTTCTGGGTTCAAACTAATTCACAATCTTTATTCCCTAACAAAGTCATGGAAGTAAAACTGCACAAGATTTGGGCATGACCAAAAGAAGGAAATCACAGATTCAAGCAACTGAAATGAGCTTTCTACAGAAGGTGATTGTACTCATGTGACAAACTCAGAAATTCAGAGAAACTTTGCATTGATAGACCAATATCGAAAGGAGTCATCTGTATGGGTATCTGATTAGGCTGCCTTCTGGTCGCCAACTCTTGGAGGTTTTTTGGGCACATCCCACCGGTAGTAAACACCGGGCACACCAGAAGAATTATATATTTCCTCTGTCCTAGGAATACCTTGGAATCCCCCAGGGAGAGCTGGAAAGTGTTGCTAGGGTGAAGGATGTCTGGGTCTCTTTCCTAAACCAAGGCCCGACCCTGGATAAGTGGTGGAATATGGATGGATGTTTTTTGTTTTAAACCCCAGATAAGCAATACGCAACACTACCATGAATTATGAGTAATGTTTCCTTTTACTTTTTAACTTCTTTCCCTCCAGTTCTTCTCTTTACTCGGTATTTCCATTCAGGGCTAGAAATAGTGTTGTCAAGTGAATTATCTCTTTTTTATTTTCACACTAGTCCTCCTCCTCCAAAAAAAAAAATCATATAGGTCATTTGTTTATAACCTTAAATATGACCCATAGGGACATCCATTGAACTACTGCCCCTACAGGCAGCAGGAGGGAAATTGAACTACGATAAGTCACATATTACTCATTATATGAAATTATACAGCTATTTCTTGTACAATAAAACACAATGCAACTTTTTTGACAGTTCTGACAGGTAATCACAAATAGTTTTCCGCCCCCTCAGTGTATGATCAAGTTTTGTTGACTTGTTGGAGCTTTGTTTTATGCACTCCTTAACATGTTCTGGCATTGCCACTCCAGGTATAGTTGGTGAGAACTGTATACATATAAACATGTAATAGGTCCTGTTACCAAGGTTAGCACTAGGGCTATCTTTGCTAGGTCCAAAGTTGCCATATAAACAAAGGGAGGATCATCAGTTATCCATTCTATTACTGTACATTAAAATGTCCTTTAAAGTGAATTCTTCACTCTGGTTGATGTTTCAAATTGTCTTGTTTTTAGTTCCCAAAATTGCATTTAAATCTGGGTGATAGGTGCAAATGCATAGAAAAATCCAACGTTTTCAAAACACGCATGATCCTGTAAAAAGCCTAAAATACATTCTCTGTTACATTCATGTACTCCATAGATACTTTAAGTGGCAGTCACTTTCACTGCCACTAGAGCTCACATATGCATGAAGCAATTACATTTGCTGTGTTTATGTCTGTGAGGTTGGAACAAGCAAAATTCACAGTTAAAAGCTACAATCATAATTTCTGGGCCATGATGTGTTGAGTTTAACATGACAACAAATGTTCACATTACACCTATAAGTACATTACAACAGAACTGCTGACTCACAAGTTCCAGTTTATGTCAAAACCATGGAGAAATCACACGGAGACAAATGTTATCTGTGATCAGTCTATTCCCCTACCGGCGTCTCTCCAAGTCCCGACACCGTCTCATACCCTTGCCAGTTCTCATGTCTGTCTGTTTCAGTGCCAGGTCTCCACCCGGCTCTTCCAGACCTTCCATCCTCATCACCTTCCAGCAGACTGGTCAGTTTCTAGGCCCAAATCCCTCCCAGCACAAAGGGCACAATGGAGCCTATTCTGGGCTACTAAGCTCTTTGGACTTACTGCTCCCATTGGGCCTACCTCACTTCCTGATAGAGGAGAGTGCTTGGACAGACAGATTCTAGCTACCATGCATGTGAAAACCAATGTGTGTGTGCGTTGTTCATGAACGCACACACATACAAACATGAACACACACCCTCAGGCTCTCTGAGTGTTTTATCGGACTGTATTGTTCTGAGGGCCAGAGGGTACTAAGGGGAAGATTTTAGCTGTCACACTGCATGCTCACTTGTGGACGATGATGGGCGAAACGTGGAGGGAGGGGTTGGCGAATGTTGGGTCTTTGGGCACACGTTTAATCGGCAGGGCAGTGCAATAACCCAGTAACCGTTTGGACCAAAAGCAAACACATGAATCGGCAGAACCTCAAATGCCCTTGACAAAAAAGCAGAGCGACAAAATATGCTGAAATAACAGGACTTCTGATGCTGTTTAACATGAAACATGGGAAACACCAACCTAAAGGTCAATACTTACAACGCCATCTGTTTGCATATCAGAAAAGAGAAACTGGGGAATCCTCACTAAATCGGAATGTTCAGGTTGTATTGATTTTTTCCCCTCCTGTTATCAGACTACCAACCCAAACACCTTTCTGTACTTCAGACATGTTTGTATTGCTCAGTACAGCAACCAAGGACAGGGCTGAAATAGAGAGTCAGAAACACATGTGTTCCCTAGTTGTTGTTCTTTTTAATATAAAACTGATAGATCCCTATCCCTATAGCCTTTTTTCTCTTCAGGACTCATGACGTTTCTTAAAAAGTTACTCAGCTAAACTTTTTATAAATAAAAAACCTCCCAGGACTTTGGGTAATTAACTAAAATGTCAACATTTACAGCTACATATCCTCGATAAAGGTTTTTACAACCATTTTGTTAAATCTTATGCATGTGTTCATCGTAGAAAATCAGCAAGGGGAAAAAATATAACGTAACTTGTATTTATTCAAAATTTTCAAGGAATTCCTTTGCAACTTCTTTCTTCAGATATAAAATCTAAACATATGCTGATGATGTGTTTTTATAACTTACATCATCACCCTAAAGTCAGTAAATTAAGCAATTTCAATTGAACCAATTGAATTATAGCCCTTTTCACATATCAGTTGGTCCTTTTTAGTTAAAAAAGAAAGAATAGATGCACTTCNCCATCAGGGTATGCTTACACATATCAAGCTAGTGACATGGAATCAATCTTGTTTTTGTGTCATTTATGTCAAATGTATCTTCCATGTCTTTCACTGTGCCTTTGCTCAGAGCTCCAGGTCCAGTTTCCAGTTTCAAGGTAAGTTCATTTTTAGGTCTTTTCAGGTTCAGAGAGATCTCGTTTCTTTCAGAGATCTTTCAGATATCGCTTTCAGGTTTTAAATATGTCTGATTAAAAATGTATCAATCTGAAAGAAACAGGCACATTACAGCCAAGTATAACACATAATCATATCATAGACTCATATTTTTCTTTGCTTAGGTGTGAAACTGCTTTCAGACCTCACAATGAAGAGGACAATAGTGTTTAATTGTTCAACAAATAGGGTGACCAGATTCCAATCCACCAATTGTGGGTAAAGGAGTATGTTTGTGTTGGTTGTTCTGGACTTTGAGGGATGCTACCAATGTGGGGAGGAAATCAAAAGTAATGTCTCAATTAAATAATAACCTATATGTTAATGATCAACTTATAAATAGAAAGCAACTTAATCAGGATGGCAGTTTGCTGCCGTCCAAATAAATTCATATAAATCATGTTATTGTCAAAAGTAAGGTAAAAGGTCAAATTTCACCAAATAATGATGAAAACTGAAGGCAGTCTCCAGACTTACTGTTAAATAAGTTATTCAGTTCAATTCGATTTAACTCAATCTTCTGATTTAATTTAAATGGGCTATATGCAGTTTTCTGAAATTTCAACTCGCGACTGACTCCTATGGCTAAAAAACGGAACTGCACCTCCTTTCTGCTCACGTTCATAGTCTGACGTGGAGTTTCTGTTGGTGTCTGAGTTGTAATGGGTCGCTCTGTGTATTCTCACAATCCATTGCGATGAAATATACATTCCGCTTGCGAGTTTAGGCTTATTGTTTACTACCAGTGGCGGCAGCAAGATCTGAAACGTTTAACATGAACAACACTTAATGAAACGCGGAAAATCGTGCATAGGTGCACCCGCGGTGAGCTGATAAGGTGTGTGTAAGCTCATCAAAAAATGTTTGAGTCATAAATGGTTACATAAAAAAGCTATTAATACGTTTATTTTGGGCAAAACCTTGCATGTAGCATCTTTAATATGATTTCATTTCAATTCACGGTCAAACAGTAGATATATAAAATAGTAAAACACTGAAAGTGATATTACATTTCTAGTATATATCCAGTCTATCAAATATGAAAAAGAAAATCCTCATAATTGAGAAGTCTGAACCATGCCTTAAAGAAATATAACTGTTGCAGCTTTCATGCCACCACAAGGTCTCTCAAATACATGGGGATATTTGGGGGAAGACATCCAAGTCCTTGTCTTATGGATGACCATAATTGTAATGTGTCATCACCATCACCAGAACATTATTACTGTCAAACTATAATTGAATTTAAATAACTGAACATTTTATTTCAATGACATTGCATTTCTAGAAGATCAGCTGATCAATACATTTTCAAACATTCACTAACATACCAGAAATGTTCCTTTCTTTTTTCCAAAGACCGCATGTTTTTTTTTCCTCAGACAGATTCCCACCCTTCCTCTGCACCTCTTACTCATCAGGTTGTCATGATGGCTGCCATTAAAAAAACAACCTGTTCTCTCTTTTCATCCAGGTGCTTTCCCCTCCAATAAAAACCTCATTAGTGGTCAGCCGGGTGCAAGGTCCCACGGTGATGATGTCATAAAGTGGTGATGTTTTCTCAGCTGTCGGACAGGAAGACAGTGACAGCTTGAGAAGGCTAAGTTTGGGGTGAAATCAAATTATAGTACTTCCTCGGATGTTATCTTTCAATTCGGAACCACAATACAAGCTTCCACGGGAAAACATCAACGAATTATTTCTTTGTTAAATGCACAGTTTCCCACAGAGATAAGCTTTAATAAATCCTGCACAGCATCTTTTCCCCTGAAAACTTAATTGGTTAATTGATATGTTGGACTCCTGTATGTCCACCCTAAGAATTAGCCTAAGGTGATGACAACTCCTGAGTGCAAATGGCTCATGTAGCCAAATTACCAGGTAAAGCCTATTTAAAAGTTTAAAACCAGCATACAGATGTGACTGCCAAAATAAGGTACATAATCATGTCCCGGCAACAGCTCAAAAATAAACAACTAGTTAGTTACAAATTATTAAGTAGATTACTGTAATAAAAATCAAAATGATTATGATAATAATGATAATAATAATAATACAATATTATTATGACTATTACTATTATTATTATTATCATTAATATCATTAATTACTGTTAAAGAAGAAAGGGTTTACTTAATTTGCCAATTTTGCATTTGCATTGTGGTTTAGTTTTTGGTAAATAAATTGGACACTAAATATCCCGTGTTGTTGTTAATCTCAAATTGCATTCACCTTATTTTAAGAATTAGGACCAGATACCGAATTTTCTAGTTATGACATGATATATAAAACCTTAAAATTGAGAGGGGGTGTCATTTCTTTTATATGGCTTTAAATCTCTGACACCTGTGACAACAAAAACGGAGGACAAAAATAAACAAAATGACAAGTAAATATTTCAAATTTGACTGAAGAGATCAAACCCTCTTGTTTTCTTTCAACTTTCTTTGTTTAAAGGAGAAGACATGCGGTCAGGTTTTTCCGTCTGCACGACAAAAGAGCTGAGGTGTGTCTCTCTATGTGAAGACAAGCTCCAGCCAGCTGTGTTTAGTTAAGTCTGGATTGAGATTCCTGCAGAGTTTGTTAATACCCTGCTGCTAATGTGCATATTTTCTGTATTGGTGTGAGTGTGGGTATGCATCGGCAGCTACGGGCTCTTATTCTCCCGTTATCTCCTTTTTGTTCCTTCATAACAAGATAGAGAACACAGCGGAGGCTCTCATGCTCCCGCGTGATGCAATCTGATGCCAACTGAAACCGCGATTGTGAAGCCTTTGACTTCATATCAAAAACAGAACAGAAATTACATTTATTTCTAAGTAGAATCTTTCATTTTAAAGTTGAGGATTAAGATTCTCAACGCATGGAACAAGCATCTACATGTTTAACAGCATCTTGGTGAGTTTAAGCTTCAGTAACATGCAGGGCAGGGCACATCTGCAGAAAAGAACATGTCAGTGTGTTCAGGTGGAAATGTGATAAAACAACTGTGCCGTCATGTTGACTTCATATCACAAGAGCCAATATGCTCAGTAATGATCAGTTTTGCACATTCCTGCACGTGTTGGCCTTTGTGTAATTTGTGTGTTTGACATTGGATCACCCAGGTGTCTAATTCCTACTATGTGCAAGAAAGCAGCAGTTAGGATAAACTGGATTCCTTACCTCTAGTATTTACATTCATTCTCTTCTCTTATTATGTACGTGATATGAGAACACAAAGCTGGAAACAAGAATGGAACCTTAATTCCAGAAATTTAGGAAGCAATCTTTTGAGTCTGGTTCTCTTGGGAGTTCTATTTCCAAGAGAAGGTCGATGCAACCTGTCAATATTAAACTGAACTAGATTGAACTGAATGAAATTAAAGGTGCCATATGTAAGAATTATGTCTCATCTTTATTTCAAATTATCATTAAATGGTGCTGATATGTTACAAGACATTAAAAAATGATGTTCATTTCAAATACTTCTATCACTGACAACCATAATTTAGCCAGGATATTCTCATTTCAAAAACGGATTTGCAGCTCCCAGATGATGTTATTGTTTACATTTAGTACTGATATTTGATGAAATCTCTCAATCGGGGGGTGGTGGAGGGTTCTAAAGTATCCAGAACTTCTGTGTATATTTTTGTTGACCTATTTTGGCCATTT